>VZTA01019306.1:105839-153533 GCA_013398855.1 Mohoua ochrocephala | reverse complement strand
CCCGCCTCTTCCCCGACGGTATCCACGGGGAAGAGCCGGGGCAATAATTTCTCCGGGGCTGTTACAAGTACGCGGCAGGGCCCACGCGTGTGCTCCGCCCGCAGATGCGGTGGGGACCTGTAGGAGGATCCGCTCCGCCATGAGCCCGTCCCTGTGGGCCCACGGGGTGAGACCTTGTTGGCCTCCGTGGGCCCGAAGGGGACGGCTGCGTGTGCCCGACCACCTCGTCCCTCTGGATAAATCCACAGAAACACTTCGCTCCCCCCAGCCCCCCGCCATTTTAAATGAATTTTCACGCTTCCAAGGGGGTAAAGAAAAAAAGTTTAAAATCTTTGCTCGTTTCCACACTGCTCGCCGCGCACTTTCCAGCTCATTCGCCGACGACCACCCGTGGTTGCGGCTCATGTGAAACGGGGTAGGAGAGAGAGGAGCCCGGGACCCCGGCCGTGTCCCCGCAGTCGCTGGAGCGGGCGAAGTGGGGGCGCGGTGGCCGTGGCCCCCCGTACGGCGGCTCTGCCACCCGCGGACGCCGGTGGAGGTAACCCTGCAGCGGGGACCGGGCTGCTCCCGGCGAGCCGGAGCCTCAGAGGGACCGCGGGGCTTCCTGCCAGAGAGGCGGCCCGGCCCACCGAGGATACCCCGGGGCTGGGTCGGACCGTCCCGTCGGGGCTCTCGCCGCGCCCTTGCCCGGCACCCCTCCTTACCAGCCCCCGCTGTAAAAACACCTCCGACCACCTGAGAAAATAGCGGGTTTTTCTATAATTCTTTTTCTTTCTTTCTTTCTTTTTTTTTTTTTCCCCCTACTTGAATGGGTTCATTTACTGTGCTCAGTGGAGGATTGCAAAGCAGATTGACCAAATCGATTTATGTGAGATGGAGAAATCAAGTATTTTCCTAAACCAGTTGATTGTCCTTACACTTCGATAGAGGAGGAGAGAAAGGGGGAAAAAAAGAAAAGAAAAGAAAATATTATCAATGCAGTGTCCATCTGGCTCTGACTGGTGTAGTCCTGGCTTTAAGGAGGAACTCTCCACAGTACATCTGCAAGGCCGTTAAATGCAATACACTGAATTGACTGAAATGAAAACCTGACCTCACAGAAATTAATGTGAATTTTAGAAATTATTTTGAAACAGGGAAAATTCCACCTTTTATGTAAACCCAAAGAATTCTTTACTTCATTTTTCTCAATAATGAACTTTCCCTTAACTTTGCACCCTTTTCCTTCATCATCTGAAAACAGTATCTTTCTGTCTTCCCCTCTCAACAACAAACCAGCTTTAGACTTTGAAAATTACTATAACCCCTTTGCAACTGATGCTCATTTTAACACACTTTCTTATTAGGGCAAGACTGTGGAAGGCATGGAATATTCCCTACAGGAAAACTGGTTTCTATGTATTTCTGTATGTTGTATTTGTCTCTCTCTCCCTGTAGAATAATGTCATTTGCTGTGCACATTTCCTGATGCAGCTGAACAACCTGCAGGTCCTTTGTTTATTTTTTTTTAATGACTATTCTTTATTTCAAGTACCTAAATACATCGACTTTAACCCATTAAAGACCTCAACAAACAAAATAAACTTCTTTCTTTCGTAGCCAGTTTTGAAGATTCTTATTCTCTGGTGCACCAGCTCCCATCCCATCCAAATCATCATTTAATGGTGGATCATTTGCTACCAGTTTTATTTCGTTGGGGTTTTTTTGTTTTGGTTTGGTTTTTTTTACAGAGCTCATTAATTTAAAATAAATCATAATTATTAAATCTGGTACATGCAAAGCATACTATCCAAGACTTACTCTTTATATGAAGCCCTCCATTTTCTATCCTGCATTTAAGCAAGAGCCTTTGCTCCTTGAAACAGGGATGCCCCCACAGCAGTGGAGGATTCAGGGTTGAGTTTTTCATTTGCTCTGTGTGATCATCCCAGAGGAATTATTTTACAAGTTGACTGAAAACAAAGCAGCAAGGGACAAATCCCCCCTTGCTTTGTAAATTGGTTTGGGACTAGTCTGTGCAGAGCTGAATGGGTGTAGACATGAGCAGGGCTAGCCAGCTGCTTGTGCTTTCCTTCCTTTGGGCTCCTTGAAGCTCAGCTCTCAGGAAAGACTGAGGGGATGGGGCTTTTGCTTCCCACCGGGGTTATTTGGCTCATGAAACTGCAGCAGTTGCTCTGTTAAGAGCTGGCTGGAGTACAAGCTGTGCGCCTACCACCACTGCAACGCCTTTTGTCTCTTCACCCAGTTTTCATCCCACATTCTCAGCCTTCCTGGGATGTATGGAGAGGCAGGAGCAGGTTGCGGCTGAGTTGCAAAGCATGCCCAAGACAGGGCATAACCTTGGGCCCAGATTCAGCTCGTATATTGAGTGGGTGGCCTCTTCCCCTTCCTGTATAACACACCTGTGCAAGACGCTCAGGCTCCAGGGTGGAGGTGGCACATCTGGAGCTCAGGGGCAGCCAGTAGCTTCAATGACCTTGAAAGGGGCTGCGCTCAGGCGGAGGCAGCGACCCTGACCCAGACACACCTGGCCTTTGGGCATCAAGCCACTCTTTCCTTCAAAGGAAATTAGGTGCCTAAAGCCCCTTGAGAATCTGACCCCAAAAGTGAAGTGGGTGGTGCTAGGAAAATGGGTTGAGTGGTAAGACAGAAGGAAAGTCCTTAAGCAGTTGTTGAGAAACTGCAGTACAGGACAAAAGTTTCCTTGGGAAAAGCTGTCCTGTTGACCAATGCCATCACATTGAACAGACATTCATAAAGACAAAAGGCATTTTGTGCTTTGGATGGTTTACAAGGACATATACTTGATTTCAATGTGTAATTCCTTGTTCTGCACTATATGACATCACTTACATTTTAAAGTACTCATTAAATTCTGATAAATATCCTCTATTAGTTAAATTCTACTGAATTATTAGAATAAAATTGGCAGCCAAAATTGCAGAATTTTACAAGATCCCTTTATTATTTTCATAAGGCTTTATTTTCTTCCTCTGTGACATGTCAAGTCACCAAAAGGCTGGGTGCACACCGATGGACTGGCCATCACACACAGTGACTTGTGAGCAGGCTGCTGCAAAGTCAAGAATCTGTCTCCTGTCAGTGAGATAATAAGCTGGGATTTTTCTCAAGCCACACACACAAACCTTCTGTGCCCATAATTGGGTTTGAGACTTTTGACCATCTACCAAATTTGGTTGAGAGTTTTTGGGTTTTTTTCAGATTTCAGGCAGAAAATAAGATAGTGTGAGCCTTGCACATTGTGAAATTATGCTAAAAGGCACTTGTAGATCCCAGCTGAAAATGTTTAGGAAAAGGTGTCTCATGGCTGTTTCCAGAACTGAAAGATTTGTTCCTGATACTGCAGGTAAAGAGATATGAGTACTGAAATTCGATTTTAAAATTTCAGTTTCTTATCACTCTCAGGCTGAATTTTCCCCTATTGTTTACACAGTGTTGACTACAGCAGCCTTTAAAATACAGAGTGAAATAACTCTGCTGACTTCAAGTGCATTTAGCTGGGTGAAGCCATGGTGGCTTGGGCGTGCCACACAGTGAGTGACAGAGAGGTTTTGGCTGTACGAATTACCATGAGGGAGTTCACTAGGGAGTCACTCCCAGTGCACAGCAATAAAATCGGCTTTTATATTTGACTGTACATGGGCCAAAGCCCAGATGTAAATGTCTCCATTTCCATGTAATTAAAATTCAGATTATTATTTTTTCAGTTTTGTTATGACTTGATATTCAGTTGGTTTTTTGCTCCTGCAAATGTATGTTGCAAAAAACGTTCCAGGTTTGCGCAGCAAGAAGCTACAGTTTATTTTCACTTACAACAAACTCCACACATATAATTCTCTGTATTTTATACATGTACATGTATACACACACTTTTGATATCTATTATTTAACATTATATCGCTCTTTATATTTCGCAGTTGATGATTCTTCTTCTTTTCTTCCTCGATGTCTGTCTCCACAGCTGACTTGGTTTTTATTCTCTCAACCCATGGTTTAGCTCTTTTTGCCCTTATTTTTCCCTCTCCACAGTTTACGTTTTAAACTTTATTTGCAGTCATTTTCTGACAGTAAGATGAAGTACTGAACATACTCTATCATCGGAGGTTGCATTAAGAAGACAAGACAACCTGTGCTAATTTCTCTATCCTGTTGCACTTTCTTAAATGCCATTAATAATTTTCCTGGCTGGTACCAGAAACAGTGTGGTCAGCAGGACTAGGGAAGTGATCCTCCCCTTATATCGGCACCAGTGAGGCCACACCTCAAATCCCGTGTTCAGTTTTGGGTCCCTCACTAAACAAGAAGGACATAGAGGTGCTGGAACGAGTGCAGAGAAGGGCAACAAAGCTGGTGAAGGGTCTGGAGCACAAGTCTGATGAGGAGCAGCTGAGGGAACTGATAACCTTATCACTCTCTACAACTACCTGAAAGGAGGTCATAGCGAGCTAGAGATCTGTCTCTTCTCACAAGTAACAGGACAAGAGGAAATGGCCTCAAGTTGCACCAGAGGAGTTTTAGACTACATATTAGGAAAAACTACTTCAATGAAAGGATTGTCAAGCAATGGAACAGGATGCCCAGGGAAGTGTTGGAGTCACCATCCCTGGAGGTATTTAAAAGACGTGTAGATGTGGCACTTAGGGATACAGTTTAATGGTGGACTTGGTAGTGCTGGGTTAATGGTTGGACTTGATGACCTCAGAGGTCTTTTCCAACCTAAATGATTCTATGATTCTATAATCAAAACTGAGTAGCCAGGCTTTAAAAATCTGGTCCTCATTTTGCTGACATATTACATAAATGTGGCCCCAAAGGGGAATGGGGGCTCCAGTGAGGCAGATCTAGTTTGGGTCAGATGCAGAAATGGAGTAATTTATTTGAAACAAGAAAATCAGTTTATGCAGCCACTCTACACGTAGTGAGACTTTGCAGGTAGTATCGTCTCGAGTTGTTTTCTCAAAGGTTCATTTGCACAGTAATTATCGAAGTCCAACTTGAGTAATAAAGTAACACAGTCTAAAGGAGATGTGCTAGATCAGGATGGAGGAAGATCTGAAATGTAGTTTTGATTCTGCCACTTTTATCCCATATGGTTTTGTGCTTCCTCAATCTATTTCCTTGCCTTTAAAATGGAGTCATTGTCTACTAAATTGACTTTCTCTAACAACTGCTGTAGCTATATGTGGTGTGATTGCTGGGTATCCACATAGTGCATTAACTACATAAAATGCTGTAAAAAATTCTAAATAATCACTCGTATGAGTTTGTGGGACAGGTATTTCATAGAAGCATTTGTGTTTCATTCTGGATTTGTGTGTGTGCCATGCTTTTGTTCACTGAAGCTATTCAAATGGCTGCAGTTCTCAAGGCAGAGAAGTTATGATTCATGTGTTGAAACAGCTGCTGCAAAAACATTTCAAAAGAAAAGTTTTTGGGTGTTTTACTCACCTGCAGACCCAGTGACATCATATTAAGTAACAGCTTCAAAATGTGACTGCTGGAGCTCCCATAAAAAAAACCAGGAGCAATTGCTCATAAAATTTTCAGCCAGGCACTAATACTGTTAAAAAAAGGAAAAAGCAATTTTTTCTTATGGGCAGCAATTAACAATGTAGATAAATCCAATTTGCTTTCACATCACTTCAGCCCCACTTGTCATCACATTCCTCTCCCAGCACAACTTCATGGCAATGCTCAACTGCTGAGCGCACAACCCGCTGCCTTGTGAGAAGTTAATCTTTATGAATACTCACAGATGTACTTTTCACATTTTTTTGACCTTGAGTGGACTTGTGTGATGTTTCCGAGTTATGTTCTCCCCTTGAGGTTACTGTGGGCAGGGGCAGTGTGCACTGCAGAGCAGTTCAATCCTTGTGGATATAGAAACGGGGCAGAATCTGAGGCTACTTCGTGCCCTACGAAAACGGCCAGCAAATCCCCTGGCAGGTTTGTCAGAGAGGAAGCCAGCTGAGGCATCAGACAAATCCTGAACACACAGGCTCAGTGAAACAGGGGGTACAAAAAGCCAAGGGGCTGAAAGAACACACAATAACTAATAGTGAATAAATGACTGCTGACCCTCCCCATCTCTGCCCTCCTTTTCAAGCTGATCCCAGAGTAAGGTTGTACATCAGCTGTTTTCTTTAGGAGTGTGCAGTCAGCTCCACACATACAATTTTAAACTCAACTGAATCATCTGATAACTTCTCTAGTGGCTGATTGTGTGCTGACTTCCTTCCTAAATTAAAATACATGGAATTAATAATGCTGGGGCCCTTGTTTGTGATAATATTTTTGCAGATTTTTGCAGGTCAAATACTAACCACTTAAAATACCTAGTGGTCAGTGCTGTTTGAGTTAGAGCAGTTCACCTTTTGGATACTGCAGCTAAGTGAGAGCTTTCACTGAAATTCTCAAAATTATGATATTCCCAAAATCAGGTTTGTGAATATCCCTGCCTGCCTCCAGTCTTGGGCATTGGATGAATATAAAAAACATTTCCAAGATTTTCTTCCTCATATTGCAGTGCTTAAGCCTACTGACAGGAAGGAAGAACAGTGAATGATTAATTTTAAAACAAAACATTCCTGCCAGCCCTCTGCAGCTAAATGGAAGTTGTGGTGACTGTGGAATTTATGGAGAGTATTTCAAAGTGAGATATATTTATCCCATGACAACACTCTATGGCCATGACATTTTGTGGTATACCTTTAATAATGAGTAACCTTTGTATAATAGTTTACACATTATGGAATTTCTTACATCAGTGAAAAAAAGCTACTTTACTGGTTTTGGAGCAGACATATTCCATTTTTTAAAAAATTTTATTTTTCTTTTTTTTTTTCCCTAATGTGTTTCTTTTCCCTGTTTTTTATCCAGTCAGCAAAAACATCTATTGATTAACAATACAGCTGAAATTCCAGCTCACATAATCACATGTATTATGGCCAACATCAAACAGATTTACAAGACTTGAAGTAATGATTAATAATAATGGCTTTAGAAGGCTGACTTCTTCTGTGAATTCAGATCTGTTGCATTGATTTAGTAGGCATTTAAGGTTAAACAGTCAACATAAGATTGCATGATCCATATTTATTCTGATAAATATTTTATGTTTCTTTACAGCAGCAGCTGGTTTATTTTATGTATTTAATCAAAGAAGTGCTCTGTAAAGCTATTCTGTGCTTCGGTCCATAATAAATGTTTTCTTTAGAGCAGGGAAAAGTTCAGCTGTGCTCACATAGTTACATTATGCATGCTTTCCTGCTGTACCACGGGGGGGAATTACATTTGCAAACAGAAAATAAAAATGGAATGGCAGAGGGGGAAAAAAGCAAACACTCCTTTTAGTGCCTGTCTCGCAGACACATCTCAAAACACTAAAGAGAAATGATTGAAAAAACAGCGCTGGCAATGATTCTTCAGAAGTCACAATGATTAGCATCCAGCTAAGGGCTGCTGAGCCCAACTGCGTCCTGCCTGCGGACTCTGACCACAGGGAAGGTGACGGCGCCGGTGCTGCCAGGAGCCGGAGGGGCCACGTGCACAATGGCTGAAAGAGCGACCACCCAAAGTGGCGCAGGGCAGTATTGAGGATGCACAGAGACCTGTATCAGTTGACCTCGGCCTGTGACCGGCGGAGTAAAGAGTCACTAACTCAGAAAGGTAACTTGGGCTCTGCCCTTTAATGGCTTTGTAAATCAGCATAAGCACCTTATAATGAATGCAAAAACTCTCTCGGTAACCAAGTGCAACTGAGATGGGATTGGGAGGCTGGGGCATTCCTAGGAGCAAACCTCCAGCAGCATGCAGAGCCCCAGCTGCTCTTTTTGTACAGTACTGTCTGAAGCACCACGCAGCAAACAAGCCAGGCTGCGAGGCAGTATTGCAGGGCTCAGTTTAAAAGTGTCTCTCTGCACTTCTGATTGCTTAGGTCACCAAAATCACCAGCCTCATGATCTGCCTTCAGGAGTCTTGAAACGGAGATGGAAAACCACGTCATTCCTACAGTGGCAGCAAGACAGCAAGGAGATGTATTTTAACATCCACAAAATCAGTTCTTAAGCTTTCCTGGACCTCGAATGGTATTTTGTGCCACTGGGTGCTCCCAGGGTGCCTTTTTGCACCTTAAAGAAGTATTTGGCTTGGGATGCAGATGAAAGATACTGCTTCACTTAAATAATGTTACAGTTTATTGTGGTTTTTGGTCTTCAGAGGGTTTTAATTTGTTTGGATGTGACAGCTGTGTTGCAGCTGCAGGCAAAATATTCTGTCTTTCTTTAGTGTCAACAGCAACATTTTTAGAAATTTCCTGTACTGTCTCGTTTGGTTCTTTTATTTTTTCCAGCTTTTATTTTATGTAATTAATCTTTGTACGCAGAGTGTTTAAGTTTGTGTTCTTCCTGCTCATTTTTGATCCTCATATGCTCTGTTTGGTGTTTCACTTGTGCAGTAACCACTACAGCAACATCTTCCCTTTTCCTCTTCCAGATCCGGAAACTCAGGCTACAGAGTTTGCCTGTGACTAGCATGTGAAATGCATGTTACATTTTGTGTACCACACCCGGTGAAGGCAGGCCTGGCTCAGAACACCTTCAGATTATTCTTCTGCATCTCTCATCCAATCATTTGAGTTACCCTAACTATAAAACATAATAGTGCAATACAGAATCAGAGCCTGGATTTTTAGTCCATTGTGAAGATGTAACACTCGCTGACACGAGTCTGAGAGATTCTCATTTATTCAAGGCAGCTATGCCAACTCAAACACATTCAAATCAATATTGACTAATATGCTCTCAATACTCTTTTAAATAAACACACACTCGGCAAAACAATAAAAGAGAAACAAAATACGGGTAGACCTATGAAAACCAGTGAGTAATGAGATTTTGTTTTTCAAAGAGCCACATTTTCAGTGCGTGTATATCTCTATAGCCCCCATTGACTTGGTGGAGCTACCTAGGTATAAACCAGTTAAGTTGCTGGCTCTAGCTATTTTATTCCTTCCTTTATTGCCTTACCATTCCAGGCTTACAGAACAGACAGGAGAAATGAAGGCTTACACCACTTGATAATGAGCTGAAATTTTGCAGTGCTGGTTAAGTGTTTAACTGCTTGTCAAGGTTAACAATGTGTTTAGTGTGCACACATGAGGGAAATCTTAAACAAGTGGATTTACAGAAACAAGTCTTTGCTAGACTGAGAGTATAGAGGTCTATAGCTACAAGTTGGAAGATAATTGCTTGAAAATATTGCTATAAAAATAAACCATAAATCTCCACAATCAGCTTCAGATAATGTCATGGGAACAGGCTGCATGCCAAGAAACAGCAGGGAAAGTAAGAACTAATGCTTACTCCTTTGCGTCCAGCAGCACTCCAGCACGGACTGTCCACTCCCAGCCCAGCTGGATGCCCAAGTCAGGCTTGTCTGGCCAGAAAATTGCATCATACAAATAGGAATAGCAGAGAAGAGAATCAGGCAGCACAGTTTCCAGACTCTATAGCATTTTAGAGAAAGAATTGCACTAAACAGAAATTTTACCCAGAGTGCAGAAAACTCCCCTGCTTCCTTTTTCTTTTTTCTTTCTTTCTTTATTTTTTAAAATTTATTTTCCTTTTTTTTTCTTTTTTTTTTTCTTCTCCCATACAGTGTCATCTATAACTAAACCATAGAATGACAGCTGGCACAGCTTCTGTATTCTGCCATAACACAAGTCCATAAACTTTTATTGAAAATCTACTTCCTTTGTCCATTTCTACAGAGCTGTTTAAAGACACGCTTGTTATTAAACAGCTGTGAATGTACTTGAGATGGCACAGGCAGAGTCTGTAACAACATACTAAAGGCTGCAGTCTGGCCACTGCTGGTAGGAGTTTACTTCCAGAGTGTGCTGGCATTAGCCTCTGTCTCTTCAACCAGTGGAAAGGACTGTGCCACAGCTTCTGCTTATTTCTTAACAACTTCCTGGCCTTTCAAAATTACTTGCTATCCCTTTTCTGCTAGAAAGCTGTAAACATCAACTAAGCAGCATGGTTTCTGTGTCTCTAGGTTTGAACTTCTCTTCCTCTCCAGCTTTTTTCGTGGGACATAATCCGAGATATACCTTAGCCTATCAAAAAAAGAATCACTATAATTAGTATTCAGCATCAATATTCTAGAGGAGTTATACAGTTCAAAATGTTATATTTACATCAGAAACATCTTTCTTAAGATCTCTACGCAAGTAGATGTTTTCAAGTATTTTCAACACGGGTTTTTTTTCAGATCTAATATGGAAAAAACATGCTGCAATGTTGCCCTTAAAATGAGCTAATTATAATCACATTGTAATAGACAACCTGGTTCTAAGATCCTTTTGAAAAATGATATCCTGCATACACAAAAGCTAGAAATTAACCTTCTTTGAAAGCTGTTTCTTTTACATTCATATGATGTCAGGACTTGGGGCTTTGAAGGAAAAAAATCAAATTACTATGAATCTGTGAGACTCATCGGCCCTACAAAGGCCTCATCCCTTTGCTCTGACAACACAAAATGCCTTTCCAGGGCACCTGCATTGTGTTTGTATCTACTTTAACATACTTTGATGTTTATTGGCAGAGTGAGGCCCTTAGTTTAAATAACAATCTGCACTTCTATCTTTTACAGTAATAATGTATCACAGTGCAGTCTTGAAGAATAACCATTGTTCAGGGGACTCAGATTAAAAGGTAGTGAAGAATGAAAAATGTTGATTAAGCCCTAAATGCCATGAGGGACAGTGATTTTTAATGGGAATATATGGCTTTAGGAAGAAAAAAGTTGGCAGATGTTTTCCTGCAACATAGCCATTTGATCCTGTTCAGAAAGATAGAAAGACAAACTGAGATGGAGTTTTTGAGGCCTTTAAAGCCATGTGTTGAGAAAAATATCAACCCTTGCTAAGTCTGCGGGCTTAAATGTACAGCAGCAGCATTAAATCCTTCAGGGAATGAAGCTGGCTGGCAATCTTCTGATACTCAGTCCCATTGCAGCTGGGATGAAGGAGATCAGTCCGTTCTGACAGTGATTCCAAACTAAACAGTGCACGTTTTTGATCTGCAGTAAAACGAGTGGCTGGAAACAGTTCTTCCCTCAGCAAATGGAGGATTAATGGCCCGGTGCATGCTGGAGTCTCTAGCTTGTATGCCACTGACTAATACTTTTTACTAGAAGTCAGAAAGGGCTCAGAGAACTGAAGCTTGTGGAAATGCATCAGGTTTTTATGTACATGTTCTGTGTGTAGGTATTATGCTACCTTCTCTAGGGTAGGCCAACTGGCATAAACAGTAAAAAATCACATAGATGTTAGAGGCTTGTAAGTAGGACAAGGAAGCTGCTGGGACCTGCACATGAGAAGAAAACAGTCTGTTTTCCCCCTTCCTGCATTCCTTCCTTTGTAACAACCTGAAATATTTCATGGCAGCATAAAGACGGCACAGAAAGGGAATCCTAGCAATACTTATTTTTAAAGTGTCTTTCCTTCCCACACAAAGTCCTTTAAGACCGGTAAGTAAAAAGCTCTTGTCAACCTTCCATTCCATTTATTTCTCTGGCTCCACAATGTGATCTTCCTCCTTGTATCCTTTTGCAGCCCACTGCTAGTTCTTTGTTGTCTGAAGACTCACTAAGATTCCAACAGTTGACCTAAGTTGCTCAGCGGAAAACTATCAGAATATTTCATTTCATCAGCTTGAAGTACTCTGCTTTTCTATGGTCAAAGCACTTCAATACAGCTGTAATATTTTGACTTTGGCAAAATAACAAAATAGCCTAAACTGCAAGCACTGAACTCAATGCAAAAAGATTGAAGTTTGTTGTCGGTGTCTTTTTGAAGTATTTCATGTCATGAACAATTTTGATATTTTTGTTCTGATTTTAAGCAAGAATAGTAATTTTTTTTTTTTTTAGGGGAAAGAAGTTTTCCCAAAAGTGTGAAACAGAAATCACAAATTTTGTTCTGTCCTAATAAAAATAGTTATTGTCCAACCACTGGTTACTCATACCAAAAATATGATTACTTCCCCCAGAATTTAGTCTTTTGATTATCACTGACCATAACATGATCCATAGATTGACAGTTTTCTGTGGAAGAGCTGCTCTCCATAGTAAATTTACCTTTAAACATCATGGAAATTTGCTTTTTCCTTTACCTGACCACACTTCTCTTGGGCTTAAAACACTAGGGTCTTATAGCTTCTCTGCCCTCTCAGCTGGCCACAGGATCCCCAAACCAGAGGAAACCACCCAGAACAAAGAGAATGTTCTTTCCCCTTCGTTTTAGCCCTGTCCCCATCGCACTGTCCACTGCCCTTCACTGCTCTCCACGCCACGAGGCCAGTGTGTGAACCTCCCGGATCACCTCTGCTCCCAAGCCCCAGGTGGGGCCATACAGAGGCAGGCTGGGTGACTGGGTAAGCTGGGAAGTCCATGCCTGGCACCCAAAAGGTTTTGGTAATTAGCAGGACAAATACAGAGCTCAAGAGCAAGTACAGGAGTCAAACCCAGCCTCATTCCGTGATATGACTTCTGCCCCAGAAGGATCTAGACATTGGAATAGACCCGTGTGAAATTAGCTGTTGGCAAGGAACTTATGTCATCCCAGTATTCCATAAACTACTTCAGAACCAAAGCAGGTGTTTAATTTGATTTTTGTCCTGAAATGAGCAAAGCCACATAGACGAATCGCGCAGGCCACCAGCTTTGTCTTACAGCTCAGAATAGGCTGAACATACCCAACATTTTTTAGACTTTTCTCTCTGGAAAAAAATTAAATTTCTCCGACAAGCAACTAACTGGAGGAGACCTATTAGCTGAAGCTGAGAGGTTGACTGCAGCTCATTCAGAGAATGAAAAGCTCTTTCGCATAGGAGCGAAAAAAGGTGTATGGTTTTCCTGAGCTGTTCCACCCTCTTCTAATTTCATTATGACTCAATCCAATAAACTATGTAAAGCAAAATACTTTAAAACCGTAACTACAATTACAGGTTCCATGGAATCAGCAATAATTATAATAAATTGGACCACCTTTACCTTTATTTGATTTCTGTTTACCTCAAGTCACTTTTCACATCAAAACAAGTGTGTCTGGTCAAAAAGCAGGAATTCTGAAGTAAACCTGGGAGTACTTAGAAATGCTGTGATTATTTTTCTTCCTAGGAAGAATTTTAGCAAGCTTAGGAGTTTTTGCTGTTGTTGACTACAATGTGTCTTTTTGGCCTTTCAAGATCACAAAAGCAAATATAAGAGGGATATTGTGAGTGTTTGTGGCTCAACAGCCATCTCATTCTCTGTAACTGAGATTTTCAGCCTAGCAGATCGGGATCAAGGGAGTGAATGTAGCCAAAGGTCTGCTCTGTTTTCTGCAAGGTAATTCATGACCTTTGAAAGAGGAATCAGCTCAAGAGTCAGGAGATTAAGGAGGGAAATCTTTGTGTTGCGAATAAAAATCATTGCTTTGAAATGTTACTATGTCCAAAACCAACCAAAGGTACTGCACAGGTCAGAGAACTACTAAATATGAAACTCTCACTGGAAAAATAATTGAGAGTTCCTTGGTTCTGTGTATGTCTTAATGAAATCAGTGTAAAGCTGTAAAACTCCCTCACTGATGCCAAAAGATACAGCAGAAAAAAACTGAGTGGGAAGAAAATCAGTAAAGGCACGAAGATACCCTGAAGAAGGAATTCTGAAATATTAATTCTAACTGACATATATATTATGTTAGCTGCACATTCTCACGTGGGCAGAAATCCCTGATTGCCAGCAAGTGGACCTTGTTCTGACCATGGAGAACAAATGGAGTTTCATAGAATAGCAAGTTGGAAGGAGAACTCAAGCATCATCCTGTCCCACTTGTTTTGTCAAAAGCAAAATCTAGACAAGATGGCCCAGCACTCTCTCCACCTGAGTATTAAAATTGCCCAACATACAATGAACATTGAAAATTCTTTAAAAAAGGAAAAAAAGGAAAGGACTTTTTTTACACGGATACTGATTTCTTGAAATTTAAAGTTAAATTGATGGTATTTTTGCTGCAATTCTGTTCTACAAAATAGTACTACAGAACTTAACAATATTACATATATTTTGTAATATTGTATTTGTAAGCTCATAAGGTTTAGAGATTGAGTCTAAATTTTCTATTTTGCAATGTAAGATTTTCCTCAATGTAGAGGTGTGTCAATATAAAAAAAAATTGTTGTACTTTCACATATGGTCTTGCCATGGTACTATGATGTTTTACATTGTGTAATATTCATTTATATGAAACTATTACCTTGCAGGCGTTTCTAAATTCTAACTAAATTGTATGTAATCTCCTTTCAGTCTTGAAGAGGCAAAAAACCATCCAATTTTAATTTTAAATATTTTTTTTCTCAATATTTCTAGGTTTTATTCCAGGACAGGAAAAGGGTGAAAATTTTTTTCAGTGTCTTAGCTTCTGAAAATCTCTAGTTTTGCATATTGTCTAGTATCACCAATTACCTGTGGGTCAACTTGGATCTCAAGAAGATACAAGCTGGAAATGTTTCCCTAGGCCAAACCAGGCCCCACAAAGATCTGCTAGTTCCACTGCCTGCAAAGGGAAGACCTCTCCTTCTGCTTCTTCTGGGGGAATCCACATCCAAAACATGGATGCTTGTGCTGTGCATGGGGGGCTCCTGAGTCCTGCACTTCCAGGGTGGAGCAGCTCCAAACGGAGCAGCTGGTGCACCCATGGCCAGCCTGTGGGCAGTGCATTTGGCACATGGCAGGCACATCCAGCTTAGTACATGTGCACAAGGCAAGGGCACAGCAGAGCTGCACAGCATCTCCAGGCACCTTATGCATGGTCTGTGCTGTTAATGTACACATGGGAGTTGTCTGGGGCTTCCAAACATCTGGAAACTCCAAGCAAGTGGCTACATCCCTTTTCCATCTGGAGATCATTTACATACAATATCCATGCTAGCTGTCACTCTGTTCCCTTATCTCTTGAATGACAGGCAGGAATGAGGAGGGCAAGAGGAGTTATTTATATTCATTACTTTCGTTTATATTCCGCATATTTACAGTATTTTGCATTACTGATGCTCAGGATTTCTGCTGAACCACAGGTCAGACATTTCCACAGGAGCAACATGTCCTCTGCTTACAGTAAACCAAATTTCTATCTCAAAACTTCACTCCCAGAGTGCCCATAAGGCAAGCGGGCACTCTTAGGTCTTAACTTAATTAGATCATAACCTAAATTTTTTTGCCTTGTCCTCCAAGGCACGACAGGAGAACACTAATGTCTTCAGGCCTACGTAGTGTCACAGTGGAGGAGGGCTCTGAAGACAGCACGGGAGCAATTATAAGTGAGCAGGTTACGTGGACAACTCATTGTGCCCCTGTTCAGCTCTGCCCAGTTCCACAGCCTGCGGTTGTGCTTTAAGCAGAGCGTCAGGTGATGCCACAGAGTCCCCGTTATCAAAGCGAGGGTTGCTAAAGGCTTCCCACAGGCCAGCGACTCTAACTCCAGCAACAGCGATGCTTTCTAGGCGATTCAGTGACCTTTGCGGGGAATTTTGACAGCGAACACTAAGGCAGGGAAGATGCAGCAGTACGCAGGTATCTACCCCCCTCTAGAGGCAGCAGCGCGGAGCGTCGGTTCCACGAGCAAAGCCGATGGGAAGTTGCTGCAGGAGTTCAGGCTCTGCTGGCTGCCACACCACTACTTTACCTAATGACTCAGGTTATATTTCTTGCTGCAGAGCTTGAATGCTCACATCTCCAGCGTTTCCTATCTGTAGAAACCCTGTGTGCCTGTCCAAAGTGGGTACAAACCCACCACTGGTTCAGTGAGATTGTAAATTACAGACCTCTGCTCAGGTATAAAAAATGGTGAAAGGTAGCAGAGAAATCAGTTTTCTGAGTCAGTGTTTACTGCACAGGAAAAAAAAAATCCAGCACATATCGTGAGGGATTTAAGTATTTCTTAATATTTTGCCTTCTTTGATTCAGTCTAAATCACACAGTCATTGCCCATGTCTCAAGGGAATTAAATGTATTTGGGGTTTTTGCATGTTAATCACAAGACTGCAAAGTTTTGTTAAGCCCTTAAAAAAGGCAGCACCTACATACACACACACAGAGACACACACAGAGGCACATACACATATATATTAAATAAGTACAGTTAGGATGTTAAGGCGTGAAATTATTTTAGTGGACATGGACACGGATGTTCTGACTGGAAGGACAGAAAGGCTTTAAAAGAAGGAGTATCATCTGTAAATTAGATTCTCACAGTGCAAGTATGCAATCACAAATGTACAAGGGTTCACTTCACTTGAACATCTCCTGATGCAAGTTTTCAGTTACATTACACCTATTGCCCTGTTGATGCAGGAATTCTTTATGGATGTGCAATCAAAATGTGTAAGTCTGTGAGCATGGGTCAGAGGGTTTTACCATCCCTGTTCTCATGAGGGTCAGGAAGTTTGAAATTAACTGGGAGAAGGTAATAAACTTCCAGTGTGTGTCCCATATTTCAGTTGTTTTGTTTTGCGAGGCCACAGAATTAGAGAGTAGTTGATGTTGGAAGGCACATCTGGGGATCATCGAGTCCAAACCTAGGCCAATCCCACACCTCAAAGCAGGGTCAGCTGCTCAAGGCAGTGTCTATCTGAGTTTGGATATCTCCATTATAAAGGAACCACACTCTCTCCAGGCAAATTGTTCCTATTTTTTATTACACTCAAAGTAATTCCTTTTTCCTTATGTTTAAATGGAATTTCCTGTTGCAGTGTAAAGATGAAACAGAGGATGCTGATGTTGCTTTTACCTCTATAAGACATTTTTGAGGCAAAATACTGCAAGGAAAAAGGTGTATCCAGAGAAAAGGGAGGATCTGACATATGATCACGTGGGTCTCTTCAGTGCTAACACTGTATATGTTAGTTAGGAGTTCACTGTATATGTGAGGTAAGAGTCCTTCATGCTGCTGTTTCTGCACAAATTATCTGTAAAAGCTCATGTCTGAATCTGTAAAATCCTTCTTATGTAGTAAAATATGGTCATTATAGATACAGGACATCACCTCAGGCAAAAGAGTTCCTAACCCAAAAATTTCTCAAGATCTGGAGAGTATTGTGGGTACGTGTCACATGAGCTTTCTCTTCCCTTATTCCTACACACACCCCCACACCCCCACAGCCCTATTTTGGGCCACTGCTGAAGACATGATACTTTGAGGTGGTTGATCCTTTGGTCTAATGCAGAATTGTTCTTCCTTGTGTTTTTAAAATTCCTGTAAATGCCGCACTACTGACTCAGTGTACTTTGAGGCCAAGAAATCATGAATGCCATTAAAATACTACTGGAACCAAGAGATGAAGCATGAGCCCATCATGTGTCTCAACAAAGTCAACTCTGAAGGAAGAAAAGAGCACATACAGACATGGTGTTGCAGCCTGGGCAGTCTAAAGCGAGAGTCTTTCTGCAATGGCTTAAGGAAAGCTGTGTTTGCAGAGTGCCTGGCTCACTGAGGTCATGGTTACAGCCTGTAAATGATGTTAAATCACTGCTGAATCTCGGCTTTTCTGAGGGAGGTTCATTTTGATGTTTTGCTTCTGACTGGAATTTCATTCCTTGTTAGTCTCTGGGTTTTAAACACAGGGAATCTTATTATGGTTATTGATTATCATTATTATCAATGCCCTGCAGAAGAACCTCATTAGGTGAGCACCTTTGGGTTACTCCCTCCAAATTCCTGGTCTAAGATTTCCTAGCAGTCCAGGAAGAGATGCTTCTAGGCTTTGAATCACGCTTTTTGTGAGAAAGTGTGAACACTGACACAAATCCCAGAGAAAAGAGGAAAATATTTCATTAGACTTGGTGGATTCTCTGGGATTATACATTCTGGCAAATACTGTGTGTCTTCCTAGCAGATTTCTGTGCTTTTATTTCAGAAAACCTCAGAACCCTGGGGTAACAAGAGCAACTGCTGTATCACCTATTAGAAGGAAGTTCTCAGTTTGCTGCTCAAGGCTGAGCCACATCTGTAACATTTATCTCATACTCACCAGTAAGAGAAATTTCAGCTGGACTCGGAGCCAAATAATTCAGTGACTTTGTCAACATCTATTATTCAAGTGATGGAAGAAGAAACAAATTTGTTTTGATTAGGTCAATCTGAAGGAGTATTTCTATGCCTCATTTAGTAGTTTATTTCTTCTGTAATGGAGAATAGTTTGAGCCTTTTCCTAGATCATTTTTCCAGAGAACAGATTAAACTTGGTACAAGCTCATGGTCTGATTAGGGGTATGGAATGTCAGATTTGCCACAAAATTTGATTTTATATGCAGATGCTGGAGGGGGGCTATCTCCACAAAGAGAAGGAAAAGAAAAAATATTTTCTGCAAGTTACTTCAGAAAATGTGTTACAAATACACCTGCAAGCCTTCATTAATATGAATGACATAGGAAAACATTCACACTTACACATACATCCACCATTAAGACTTCCACAAAAAAACCTTGAGTGCTCGGTTCCAAAAGGAAAAACAAGAACTTTAATTGATTATGACTTGTGGTGCTAGTTTAGCCAAAGGCAAAATTGTAGTTGGGCAGGAAACAGATTGCACAGAACCACACTTTTTCCAAGCTGATCACTTGTTCCAATCAGGAAATTCACTTGGCTTTTGGTAAAACTGCTATGATTTCTATGGATCTGCAAAAAGCAGTGATATCCTGCTTATGCAGAGTCCTCTCCACCAATAATTTCTTCCTTGCTGTCTCTTTTATAAACCACATTCCACAAAATGCTAAATAAATTTATACGTGTGTCCATATTACAAAAAAACCCCAACACCAAAATGAAAGAAAAAAGCCAAGCTTTGCAAAAAATGAATTAGAAAGCAAATTATTTTGTCTTATTAATACAAAACTGGAAATTACTTTTAAAAGGTCATATTGTATTAAATAGGAAAAGAAATATTTCTTACAAAATAAATCTAAATCTAATTTGAGTTTCTATCTCGATGAAACGTGATTTGTAAAACCAAAGTTCTGTTGCTACAGACCTGACTTGTATTGTGGACAGTCCTCCACTTACAGCAAGGCAACTCTCTGGCTTCTTCTCTTACACCATTTCTATGGAGCTCTGACCCCACTAGACTTGTAGGTATAAATAACATTTTACAGCTGTGTGAGCGCAGATGACATTCATTGAATCCAGTGGAAGCAGAGCAAACTTGAACTTGCAGCATAGATTAGAATTTCAAAGCAGAATTCTTCTCGGCGTCCTTTTATAGTGGGATAGATCCTCACTGTAATTCCTTTTGCTCATCATGGGTGATCTGTCTGTAACTTCAAACCCAGTGAAATGCAGCTTAGACCTGCCTCCAGCCATGTCCAACACATCTGCTGGTTGGACAGAATAGCAGGAAGAACAGAATAGCAGGAACATAGCATCTTTATCTTACATGATACGTTCCTAGAGTGCGTGGAGACTAAAGAGTTATCCGTGCAGAGACACAAGAGTTTAATGAGTTTCAGAAGGAAGGTGAATTTATTTTAGGTGTATTAAGACTGTTTTGTGAATAAAGCAGTTAGAAAAGCCAATGCAAACATTGTGTGATGTTTTATAAATCTAGCTTGTAATTGTTAACATATGAAGCACACTTATTTTACTGCAACTAGAATTGCACAGTAAAAACTTGATTCATGAAGGCATTATGCAATAATTAAGTGGGGTTTCTGTGAACTTAACCAATAAAAAAGTGCAGAAAGGACATGTCTGGAACTTTCACTGGTCACTAGCAGTTCAGAAGCTGGCAACACACAGGTGTTCTTGAGGTATCAGCCAGTGCCTGCCTGCAGCAGTGAACTGTTTTAGTGTTAGAAGTGTTTCTGAAGAGGTGTTTTCTACATAACCTTACACACTGCTTCGTGTAGTTATGGTGCTTCAGGCAAATTAGGGCAAGTATTTTAAGTACCAGGCTTTACCCTAAAATATTAATATGACAAAGGGAATCTGTGGCATGAGCCCTCTTTGATCACTTTCTGTATGTTTAAATATATTGTCTTCATCAAAAACTTTCTCTTGGTATGTTGGCCACATATCTTACGTAGGTGTTGGAAGCACTGAAATGTGACAGAGTTAAGAGCATCTGCATTGCCCCAAGCTTGGATATTTTTTTCCCAAGAAATAACTAACCCAATATTGCTAGTTCTGTAACTTTGTTAAGCCACTTAACCAAAGAGCCAATTATAGCTCTTTAACTAAAAAAAACTCCCTTAAAATAATTGTACACGTGAGTGAGAGGGAGGTGTGATATGTTATACTACCTTACTGTTCTCTTGATCTGCATGGTAAAGTAAATCCCATTACAATTCAATCAGTGAACCAGTCATAACCGTAATTGCAAATCTCCTCTCCCTAAGGCAGGGAAGAAGTATGGAAGAATTTCTGGCTCTTTGTTTGCTACTGAAGCCCTGTACATATCCACGAGGGTGCTTTAACACCTAATACACCACCCCTTGCATCTGGAGTGTGCTAAGAGCACTCATACACTCAGCTACGGCAGCCCAGCTGAGGGGATGTCACTCGTTACTCGGTACTTTAATCTGTGCAACTACCTACATCCAAAACTGGTCAAAAATCTGACTTACTGTCTCTCCTGTTTTGGAGAGACTGAAAAAAACAGGAAGCAAAAGCCTCTTTGTCCTGGCAGTCACAGATGCACAGGGTAGAGATCACACTCTGGACGTGAAATATGTTGGGCTCAACTTGTACCAGTTTGCCACAGCCCTGCACGTGCTGAGCTCATCATGCCATGACGTCTGCCTTGCTCTGGACTGTGTTGGACAGTCAAGGTCAGAGGGTGAAGGGGACCGCAGGACTGTGCTACCATACTGGGCCCCATGGCCAGAGGAGTGGGACCAGCTGTTCAGGAATAAAAGGAGTGTAAATCTTCTGCATGTCTCCAGAGAGGCAACAGAAATCCAGACCACTGGTTCTCTCGGTCCTTTTGGGAAACTGTTCTGAATGCACTGTTGCTGTGTTTCATTCTTTTGCTAACTGCATGGGATTGATCAGGACACCACATCACACATCGTGGATCTGCTCCTGGTCTGGTTATTCTGGGCATAATCTCAGCTATTGTCTGATCGTTGGTTGGGAAATGGGTATCAATTGCATAATTGCTGAGCAATTGTGTCCCACACCCATTCCCCCTAGAGGAATTGAAGCAGCTAGTTAGGAAAGAGTGTTTCCCAGGGTGTTGGAGGCATTAACACTTATAAGGATGGCAGTGTCTTAGGAAAAAAAATTGTCCTAGAACAGGTTCATATTTAATATTAACTATGTGGAACAGAACTTACGAAATGCTGAAAGTGTGTAAGTGCATTTCTGCCCGTGTGAGTCTCGTGTCCAGCAGCCCATGTGACTTCCACAACACCCTGCTCCATTCCTCACAGCTGGTACCTGACCCTGAAGGTGCCTCTTGCCCTGCACACCCATGCTTCTCCTGTTGGGCATGTGAGCAGTAGGTGAAATCTTTCCTGTAAGGGTGCAGCTCCCATGTAAGTCTCATGGGATTCACAGAACAAGCATCCTTTCACCTGTCTTTCTTGGCATCCTTGACCTCTTTCAGGCATGAGGCAGCATTATTGTTCCTAGGGCTGCCATTTTCAGGGACTCCTCATTAATGCTATACCTATTCTAAATACTTTCCAAAACTGAACCAGTTTGATGGTTTTGGAGCTATTCTTCATGTCACTCATAAGCTTTACCTTTTGAAGAAAATATGAAACGCACTATCTAAAATTTATTAAACTCTTCTCCTGTGACCTGTGATGCTTTCTCACAGCTAATATTTCAGTGTCATTTTTTCTGTTGATTGCTGGTGTCACAGCCAGAGTATCTCCACAGAGAAAAATGCAGGGTGCCCATTTCCCTTGCTGCTGCTGGTTTTGGGAAATAGGGGACTGTAAGATTTGGCCTGCACTTCCCACCATTCCCAACAGCAGACAAGGTCGGCCATGATTGTCTCTAGCTCAGCCTTAAAACCTTCCTTGGACAAAGAATTCGTAACCTCTCCCAGTAATGACTTCCAGCACTGTGCTACTCTCCTGAGGAAGAATTTTCTTTTAAAATATGATCTGAACAAAAGATGTATTTTTTCTTCAACTGAATAATTGAAAATACTTTCAGAAAATGTGAGCTCAGCACGGTACGTCTGTAACATCTTTCAAGTTTTACTTATTTGGGTTTTTTCCCCCCAGAGTAGTCTAAGAAGCTCATCCCACACAATTCCTAGTGAGTACATGAGAATGGGGGTTTATAATGTCACTAAATAATATGTGCTAAGTCACATTTAGAATAATCACAGAATCATTTGTGTTGGAAAATAGCTCTAAGATCATCAAGTCCAGCCTTTGACAGAACACCACCTTGTCAACTAGACCATAGCACCAAGTGCCAGGTCAAGTCATTACTTGAACACCTCCAGGGATGGTGATTGTGATTCTTGAACACCTCCCTGGGCAGTCCTTGGGAATGCCCTTAACAACCCTTCCTCTGAAGAAATTCTGCAGCTTCAGGCTATTGTCCTCTCATTCTGTCATCAGTTGCCCGGGAGAAGAGACCGACCTCCACCTGGCTGCAGCCTCCTTTCAGGCACTTGTAGAGACCAATAAGGTCTCCCCTGAGCCTCCTTTTCTCCAGACTAAACAACCCCAGCTCCCTCAGCCACTCCTCATATGACTTACTCTCCAGACCCTTCACCATGTCCATTGCCCTTCTCTGGATGCACACCAGGACCTCAAGGTCTTTCTTGTAGTGAGAGGCCCAGAACAGGACACAGGAATTGAGGCGTGGCCTCACCAGTGCTGCATACAGAGGGACAATCACTGCCCTGGTCCTGTTGGTCACATTTTTTTTTGTTACAAAAATAGTAAAAAAATCAGTTCAGCTCCCTAACCTCACCTGTTTGCCACACTCCTTCTCTTCATTCCCTTCTTCCTGTGAATGTAGCTGAGGCATCCCCTTTGGTCCTTTCTACGCTCTCACCTCAGCTGGTATTTTATGAAATCCCTGGAGCTCCTGCATCTGAAACCGCTTTCCAGTATTCCTCTGCTTCAACTTAATTCAACCTTTGCTATGAGTAAATATCTTCTCAGTTGTCATCACTTTCTAATTTCTGTTTTCTTCTGCATTTACTTATTGCTAAACTAACAGTGCCTGATAACTCTGCAAAAGCATTTTGGGATGCAGTACATATGAAAGCTGTGATCCCACACACAGTGATGCCTTTGGGCTGATATGTTCTTGAAATTTCTGTCCTCAGTTCATAAATATTGGAGAGGTCAGGTATAACTATTCTATTTCTAATGGAGGGCCACCTGCCATGTGAACCAGTCACAAGAAATTTATCGGAGGTGCTTTTCATGTTTTTTTCAGTCAGATGGAGGTAACATGAACCCATTTGGAGATTCTATTGTGAAGTGCCCAGTGTAGCACATATTTTCCCTTCATTATATACAAGTAGCTCTTAGTGACGCTGATGGAAATTACAGGTGTGTGCATTGAAAGGAGAACACAGATCTACACTGTGCAAATTACTTCAGAAAACAAACTCGGTTTATGGACATGGACTGTGCAGAGCTGAGCAGCAGTACATTTCAAGCAATGTTCCCTGCATACCACGTAGTAAAGGGAAAAGGAGGCTGGGGAGCAAGGGAGAGCAGAGATCTGGATTTTAGAACTACTTTTAATAACAACCATGGAGGATAAATACTGCAGAGTTTTGACTAGCTTCAAAATCACTTCTCACCTCCGGTTTTGAAATCTCCAGCCCAATTATTTGTTTACTTGATAGTGCTGAAGTCTTATTCTCCATCGTTATTTGCTTGCTAGCAAAGAGCCAAGAAACCCCAGCAGTCCAAAGGTAACCGCACGACTAAATCACTTCCAGATGATAAGTCACACTCTGATGGTGAAAGCAGACTTCACAGTTCCAGTGTGCCAGGTAATATATGGCAGTCACCCAGTTGCTATTAGTTTTTGGTAACAGCATACACACATACTGTTTGGTTTGGGTTTGGTTTTTTTTTTTGAGCTGGATTAGCTGGGTTGGCTAATACCACATACATGCAATATTTAGCTTGATTTCAATCACAAAATCTCCCAAAAGGAAAGGCAATTCTAAAGCATCTATTATCCCTAATCCCACTTCCACATAAATCATATTAATAATTTTTATTGTGATATTAATTGTGCAGCAGTTTGGATAGCCATCCTTAGGAGTCTGTATATGCTCTCTCCATTTGCATGTTTGTGATGCCATCTGTACACACATGACCACTTCATGCCTTTCCCACCGGATCCCCAGCTCATTCACTGCTCAGAATGGGTGTCATCCATTTATTGAAAAGCCATTTGATATTTTGCTTTCTCCATGTGGCCTAAATCCCTATTAACTACTGACCGGTTGGTCTTGATGTTAAGAAAGAGTTTTAATTTAATTTGTTTCCCTTGGTTTTGATGACTGTAGCCTTTAAGCAGTTCACAAATGTGTATTTATTTTCAGATCACCCTTACTATTATCCCCATTTTACAGCTGGAAATAGAAGATCAGAGAAGTGCAGTGATTTTGTGCTCTGTTTAAGACTCCTAATTTGTCAGGGTACTTACCATTATGTAATTTTTTCAGATATTCAGAGCAGAGCTCCCACCGAGTCCTGCTGCAGCTGTGAGTGCTCAGCTCTTTCCCAAACCAGACTCTGGAGCCTCAAGTCAGGTATCCATACAACTGGGAACATGCAATTAGTGACCATGGTGCAAAGTTTGGTGTAAGAACTGACTGATGTTGTACAAGAGAGATGTGGCACAAGCAGGCAGGGAGGCATCCTGTTCTACAGACTGACATTCAATAGCTTTAAGCAAGATAGTGTTCATTGTTTTCCCCAGTCCCTGAACTTCATTCAAAACACACCACTGCCCCTGAACCAAATGAGTAAGGGGCTGAGCATCTCCCTTTACACAGTCCTGACTTATCTTGAGCAGCCTGAATACAGGCTGACACATCCCCTGTGGGAAAAGAGCGTGGCTTCCTCTATTCCCAGTGCATTGGTGTGAAAGGGGAAAAAACTGCCCAGATAACTTCAGCTCTGGCACTTGCTAACTTTGCATATTTGCTTTGGCAGCTCACAGACTTCACTTAAGAGAGTGTTTGTAGGTAATTTCCTAGGTTCTTAATGAAGCAAAGTGGAAAAACAAAAATCCTATTATGTGGCATCATATTAACACCTCTATGCCTCACGCTATTGGGGTTAACTCTTGGCTTCTCCATATGGACTTCTGCCCTCTGAGTTAACAGGGTAATTTGTAGCAATAATGAGTTGCCAGCTTCTCTGTGGACCAGAGGACACCTTTTCTAGGGGCTGAGACCAGAGCAGTGCCATGACCCAGGGTTCTCATGATCCATTTTCTGCCCTTCAATGACCAGTGAAGGGGCTGTAGTGTCTAAAAAATGTTTCCTCCTCTAGCTCTGTCCTACTCCACTCTAACCATCTGTGTCCCATTCCTGTTCCTTCCTCATATCTGGCTCCTTGGTTCAGCCACTGCTCTTCCTGTCCCCCAACCAGTCTCAGTTGCTCATTCTTTCTCTCTGTCAGCCTCTTAACTGAAGGTGCTGGTCTCTCCCATCTGGGATTTAAGTCCCAATCCCCATGGGTCCCCACACTCATCTTTCCACCTCCTAAATTCTGCTTCTTAGCTCCAGGTTTTTGACCATGTGTGAAGTTTCAAAGCCTTCCCCCTGTTTCCTTGCCCCTTTTGATACCCGGTCTGTATTTCTCTCTGTCATCATCCTCCTCTACTGTAGTCCTCCTGCAGCCACAGAGCTCCCACAAGAAGTGCTGAAGTAAATTACCTTCCACTGGGATAAAACCACCTGTCATCATCCAGCATGTCTCCCCTCCTTACCACAGCTACTTTTTTTTAATTACATACCTTCAGGATGTCCACTTACACTTTTACTATAAATAAGTGAGACATTTTTCATCCTTATAGTTATGCTGCTCTTTCTGGAAGCAATCTGTCAGATTAATGTGACTCAGCCCTATAGAAGCTAGCAATCAGTTTTTTAGGGAACATAATTTTCTCTGGCTGAATAAATGCGTGTGAATGTAGTGATAACACCGACGCTGTGATTCAGTGCTGTGCAGCTTTTTACCAGCATTTCAGCAGGGGTTTGCAGTAGAGGGCTGAGAGGTGGGGTCACTGCCTGGGTTTCTTTTTGAGCTACCTCTGAAGAATGCAAGGCCCTGCTAAGCCAGACATTGCTGAAAATAAATAGAAATAATGGTATGGGGAGAAAGTACATGCTGCTGTTTATGGGGTTCAGCTTTTAAAAGTAATGCTTTAATAACTGGGTACAGCAAAAAGCTTTTATCTTCAACACAAGAGGTAAGCAAATATGTATATATTATATATTTATGGATATATTTGTACAGAGACACTGATACAGAAACAGACACAGCCCATACTATGGGCCTTATGCTTCACAATCTCCGGGCTTTCAAGTTTAGACCATCAACCCTTGAAATAAGGGGAAGATTTGCACTTAACTGAGGAAGACCTCAGTCACACCTTCATGACACTCTTTCAGTTTGCTCTGTACTGAGCAATGGACAGGGTGAAGTACTGGACGTGAGTAAAATTTTATCTTGCCTGTGTAGTTTTCCTATCACAAGTGCAGGGAAAGCACGGCGGTGTAACAAGTCTCTGTTTTAAAACAGCATCCTGTGTGTGTGGCTCCTGCCCTTCACGTGAATGTGCGTTCATAAATAAAGTCAGATATGAAAAAAAAAAAGCTGACTAGTAACAAGGTAATTAGTCAACCAAATGTTCCAGAACTGTCACGAGGAGAAAGAAATAGTGATCTCAGGTTACTTCAGCTCACCATCAAGATCAGCCCAGTGTGTGAGTACAAAGCTAAACTATTTCATATGCTGCACATATGAAAATGGAGATGGAAAGTGATGAGCTCTTTATATGCCCCTTTCCAAATAAATTTGGAGAAGAGCTTAGCTGGTTAAGCAGGTCCCAAATGGTTTCTGCTGCTGAAATAGTCTATTGATGCTTTATTTTTCCCTTTAGATTTTCCACAACATTAAATATTTTAAACTACCAAATATTTCTTTCTAAAGGGGAATGGAATGAAAAGATGTCTTACATGATTTATTACAAATTCAGAGGGAAATACTCCCCTTGTAAATAGTTCTAAAAAAAATAGCATCATCAATTTAAGTGTTGACATGCCTAATATTTAAGGGTCATACTGAAGCGAAGGCCTTTAAGGAGAACTTCCCATCCAAAGGAGTTGATTTCAGTGGAAATTGATTGAAGTAGGGCTTCTGCTTTCCGGTAGTTGATCTCTCTCTGAGCCTAATTTTGTGATTTCCAGTGCAACTTGCACTTAATTTTATCCTGCAGGCTCCCATGCCACAGCCACCCTCACACGGCAGGCACCTGGGCTGAAACCTCACCAAGTGAGTGCTGATGTTTGGGAACAAATGGGTTCTACGGCACACAGGGGCCGACACTGGAAGTCAGAGCCCTGACAGGACTTTAACTGGTGCTTACCTTGTGCACACCCTATTCCTGCTCAGGCTGTCTGCTCGGGGGTAGTAACAGCGAGTGCAAGCAAGCACCAAATCATCTTATCAGTCACCTACGGCACCGGCTTCCAAAAGGTTCTTCGCCCTCACAGTCCAGTTTTCCTTTGGGAGCTCACACAGACAGGGAATGCCAGCTCTTCCACAGGTGACTGTGGCTTCTGGCCACCTCCACACCCAGGCCAGTCCAGCAGCCTCTGCAACGGGGCAGAGCGATGTGCATTCTCCAAGCTACAGGGTGTTCAGTATTCAACCCATCAAACCTGTAGAGCAGCTCTTATCATAAGCACAGGCTGGATTTCCACTGGAAAAAAAACCCTCCACACATATTTTGTTTCATGTTCTATTTACATATTTACGATTCTAAAGTTTGTGTGTATTTAGGGAATTTTTTTACCATTAAGCTCAGCGTTCTGGAAAAAAACCCAACTTAATTTAGAAAAACTACCCAGCCTATTTTCTGTCTTTCTGTTATTATTCAATATGAAAAGGATATTGTAAGTGCATATTCCACCGAATATGCGGTTTGGCAGCGAGCGGCTGTTCAGCTGCCCTGCTTCTGCCTCAGAGTTTATTCAGGTCATAAATGAGACATATAAGCATTTGAGTTAAGATTTATAGTTACATTAACTGTATCAGAAGCTTTTTGTACTTAATATAAAACACACTCTAGGAGCTCAACCTTGCTTTATTCCACAATACACTCAATATTAGACATGTTACCTCCCGTAATTACTGACATTAATAGCCTCAGGAATAATGGAAAGTGAGCTAAATGCCAGTGTGGTAGATGTAAACGGCACTTTATAGTACATGTCATTTGGAAATATTGTATGAGTCATTAAATTTGTACTTAATATTTCTTCATTTAGTAATTAAGCAATAACCCAGCAAAACAATGTCCTCACTTTAACACATAGGTCAGATTTTGTTATAAAATCAGTAAAATGGTTGCCAAGGATTTAATTTAAATCCCATGGAAGATTTGCAACGCAGCCCTGACACAGCAAAATTGAACCTCTTGCAGACAATTTTTAGGAGAAAGTGGGGACCAGGATTTGTACTGCCCCTTCCAACACCTCCGAGTGACTCATGTGAGGCTTTAACCAGCATTGCACAGGATAATTTTCTTCTGGAAAGGAGGCTGAAGTCGCCAGCAGCTCAGGCAGGAAATCTTATGTGCATGCCACCCCACTTCAAGCCAGCCAACATTTGCTAATTTGGAGATGTTATTTTTACCTCAGCTCCCTCAAATTACAATTTTGTAAGTAATCTATTTTAGAAATTCCCACTTCCTTCATTGCTTGTTCACTTGCAAATAGATGTCCGTTCTAAGCCTTGGCACAGAAGCAGACCAGTGCTACTTCACAAAAGTCTTGAAAGACTGGGAAAGTAGAAGACTGGGGTTTCTTAAGCAAGCAGTGTCTCCAGAATGAAAATACTGTCTGAAATGTTTAAGATGATGAATATACCTGTAATGCATACTTTTCTCTACAGTCTTTTACCTCTGTATATTGATTAAGCTAACATCCACGAGCACACAGTAAACATATTAGCATTCAGATGATCCCTTTTTAGCTTGATGCTAATAGCATGTTAAGGAGAACAAAGAAGAAAATAGAACCCATATTTACCTATAACCCTGGTCTATTTTGAGATCCCAAGGCTTTTATGTTAATAATAAAAACACCAATAAATCCTCATCTCTTTGCTTTTTAAGCCTGACAGATAGTCTTTGAAGCACTATTGCATTTATTTCTTCCAACCAGATGTGCAATTTATGTTTTATTTGAAAGCAAACCTTAGCATTATAGAAGACACTTGTGCTAAAGTAATAACACAAATATATTTTCCATCACTGGGTAAAACCTCCTCAGGAAAGTCTCCAGTCTCCATGCCATATTCTAGTGCCTTGTTGATATTCTTGGGACAGCTTGTTTGATACCCATAAGTCACATCAGTCATTTCACAGAGATCTCAATGGAGTCTGTCTGAAAACAGAATTAATACAGTAGGTTTAAGCAGGGAGACATCTAGGCCCCCAGCCCGCATTTGCAAGGAACACACTGTAAGGAGAATGTTTAAATGCTAGTTTTGAAAAAACCTGCAATTTATTTCCTAAAAAAAAATACTCAGAGAAACACATATGTGACTTTTTCTAATTGTACAAGAAACTTTATGCCTCTGTGTACATTGGAAATGTGCAAATTGGATATTTGATTTTTGTTCTCTTACATCTTTATGCAGTTTGGACCCCTCATAGAGCGCATAATTCAAAATTACACACTTCAGGGATTTTGGACAGTTCAGCTGTGGTTCCTATAACAGAAAAAATGCAGAACAACACTGGTGGATGATTCACTGGGCCTTCCAAGTCCCTTATGGCTGGTGAAGGTGACCCAGCAAGGGCTCCTGATGCTCATATCTATCGGTCCTCCCTAGGGTCAGCTACCCACACGGTTCCAGCTCACACAAGTAAATGTCCCCTAACCACCACTGTGAATCACTCCAACAGCAGAGTTTCCCTCCACTCTCTGAAGGGTATAGCAGATGCCTTAAGGGTCTCAGACACTGGAAGATGTGTGCCTTGCCAGGTGAGAGATACTGACAGCTGTGCTTCTGGCATATGGCACTGCCACCCATCTGCCATGAGCCTTCAGGAGTTTACTGGCTGGGAAAAGTGATTGGTGTTGCCTGAGGAAAAAATTCTAATCAGAAGTGGGAAGGAGTTATGGACCTTTACCCCAGCACCTAGGAGACACACAGCATTACTCACCTCACAGGGACACAGCAGTCCAAGAGGTAAAACAGGGGGCTGAGCTGTGGCTGTCTTCTCTAAGGACATGCCTCCATGGACTTTTGGGCTTCCTGAAGGAACATGGTGGCAACAGTAAGGTAAATGCCCTTCCAAAGGCAGTCCTCCTTATTACTCAACCTTTTTTTCTTGTGTTTTCCAGCGTGCAGTAGGGTTGGTCTGTGCCATTTTCAGTACCTTAAATTTACATCTGTGCTTTCCCTGGGGATGAACTGTGGAACTCAAGTGATAAGTCACCCTCCCATTCCTGACTCCCCATAAAGTTATTATTGATAACTGTTTCTACTGCAGGTGAAGCATCAGGTGGGATCACGCCCAGTTGTGCTCACAGTTGTACAAAATATAGAGGAAGCTACAGAAACATTTCACAAAACACTACAGTCCTACTTAAGGTGTGTATGTGATGTGGTAATTAGAGTTACTGTCCTCTTGGTGGCAGAATGAAGTCTATAAAAATAGCATACTGAGAAACCAAAGGATCACAGTAATTTGCGTCAATTTTACCTTCTGATCTATTTGAAAAGTCTTTATTAAAAAGATAAATGGCAGCAGCAAAAATGCTGCCCTGGGAGCAGTTCAGATGCATACTAATTGCAAACAGCTCTGCACATTCATTACACATCGTATGGCTCCTCCTAGTGAAACCCTGCAGAAACAGCTGTGGACTGATTTTCCTCCCTTCCAGCACTCCCACCACATCCTGAACTGCAGTTACTTAAGGGACAGAGCAGCAGGGAGGTGCTGGGACATTGTGGGAGGGGGTGAGGGAGTATTATTGTATTATTTGCAATTTTACTTCCTGAACAAAATTCTGCCTTCAGAGGCCCGTGTTTGGCTGCTGCTGGCTTCTGTGGCTTCTTTGCATGAACATGCTTTCCAGTTACCAATTGGGCCTTCATAAATCAAATAACTGTCTCAAGGAACTTGAGTGAAAGCATAAGCTGTGAGAGTTTGCACTTACAAGACAATTGTCATCTGTTATACAGTATAAATCCTCTTTCACACATTTTGGTAGCTCTTACTCTCTCTGGAAAGCAGAGCAGGTGAATCCTGAGGCAAAACTTGGCCCTACAGCCTCTAAAATACTGCACTTTGCATTCATACAGAGAAAATAAAACTTTTATCCCAGTTATTTATTTGTAATTATAGTGGGATATTTCATTTGGGTAGTAAATATGCTTTTTGCAGTTTAACCAGTTTTGCTGTAATGATAACTTCATGTTTTAGTCATAAATAAATGCCAACAGCAAAAATAGAAAATAAGGTCATAGGGAGACAAGAATCTTCATTGTCAATGAATTCAAAAATGGAAGGAAACAAGCAAAGGATTTGGTAGAAATATTAAGAATTCACACATTAAAATTTCTGCAACTTTTTATCTGGAAAACTTCAAAATCTTGAGTTAATTATAGCAGATGACAAAAGTTTCACCTCTGAAAGGAGGTGATTAATATGAGCTTTCAAATGTTCCCCCAAAGTCTTTAGGAGGCATTTTCCTACAATGCATTTGTAGGGAAAAAAATCCTCCTCCAAGCAAAACAAAAGTGCAACTGATCTATTTGTCTGTCCATTAAAGGACCTGTCCTGTCTGTGTGAAGTAGCATTTAAGCGATTTAAAGCAATGTACTCCACAGTCAGCTCTTGACAGAGGCACATCCTTGATAAGCTTCCTCATGGTTTGCTCAATCCTCTTTTATGTGCTATGCTTGGTTCCGTCAGGTACTGGGGGTCATGGAAAAGGAGATATTTGGGATGGAAAGGCACTGCGGTTTAGAAAAAAACGGACAGAATTCCTTAGACACAGGATGCTGTTTATGGCAAAATTTACTCCTGTCCTGAAGCTGGGATAAGCCTCTCTCCTGTGACTAGCTCTCTCCTGTATCCTAAATTTGACAGCATATCTTTCCACAGCTAATAAGCTGAAAGTTGCAAAAACCCCAAAGGACTGCAGGCACAATGTTCACACAGTAAGAACCTAAAGCCAATGTCAGTCCCACTGGGAGGGAATACTTTGCATGGGCACAGAGATCAGGACTACACCAATTATCTATTAATGTTTCAGGAACAGATCCTGAAATAACTGATAAATTAAAACCTGGGCTAGAGTCGACCCCAAGGACTTCCCTGCATCCTTGTCTGACTTTGAGTCTCATCACTGCTATTTCATTGTGACGGATGCAAAGCTCCAATTGATGAACAGTTGTTCTTCCCTTACAACTAGGTATAAATCTGTTATGGAAATCCTACTGGTTATTTCTCGACTTTCTTGAAATGACTCTCTAAACACAGCTGCCTCACAGTCATGGTAAACATTCTTCACAAAGGCCAGTTTGCTCTACAGGCCCCAAGGAATGTGACAGCTTGATACCTGGATAAGCCTGGGCTCAGTTTCTGTTTCTACAGAAAAGCTGGAGTCTCCAGTGGATGTTGGTAAACAAACCCTGGAGCCATTACTTGATAGGGATCATAAGCTGTTACTCAGCACCTTGCAATATGGAGTTGGATGTGACCTAAATGAAAGAGAATAAAAAGTCAGAAAAGTATTTCAGAAATACCTGAGATGAATCACTGCATGCAGAGCAAGCTGGTACTGAGGTGGTGTGCCCAGTTATTCAGCTGTTAACCCAGGGCCTGACTTGATCACCATGCACCAGGCTGAAGTACTCGCTCAAGTATTTGTAGCTGCTGATAGGCACAAAACCTCTTCCCCACTGTCCATATATGTTCGGATTTAAGTGCAGGAACAGAAGGAAGGGTAATAGAGAGGGAGGGTGGGACGTTGAATCAAGAATTGTAATACACTCCTGCTATCAAATATAGGAACTTCTTATCTAGAAGATGAAGTCATTTTAATCTTTGGTCTCTGAAAGCAGAGCCTAGGTAGACTCATGTTAGAAGCAGCATGCACCAAAGTCAGCACTGTCATCCATTAGATAAGTATATTTAAAAAGTGTTTAGTTCTCCACTGCATAGAAGGGTTTATGTTTTCCCAGGAGTTCAATACTAGAAAGGATATGTTATAGCTCAAGGTCTTAGAGCAAAAACCACCTGGTAAAATTTAAACTGGTGAGGAGCCAGATCTCTCTGAACTTGCTGCTGCTTTCTGGGAACTTCTGTCTGTTTTCGTGGTGGGGAGGCCACGTAGGCAGTGTTGGAAAGGACACAGGTAAAAAGCTATTATTGTTGGTGTAGGACCAATTCCATCTCCATGACTAAGACTGAGTGAAATTCACTGATGAATAAGATATTACTTGCGCTGGTACATGTTGGTAGAATTAAGCCCAGAAAGAACATACCTGGAAACCTGGGCTTGACTGTGCAAGTGTTAGGCACCACGCGTGAAATGCCAGGCATGCCAATGCCAGACAGCTTCTACGCTCACTTGGCAGTGCAGGGAGGGCTGCGTTCTGCCCACAGCTGGGCACAGCAGATCACCTTGGCAGCTTTAACACACTAGTTTGTCTGAGAAGACTTGCTCTTTCCATGCCCTGTGATCCACTTGAAGGGACTGCTGTCCCGTGGATCAGCAGAAAGGTTTTCAGGTTTGCATCTGTGCAGGCAGACAAATATAATGACCTGAAGGAAGAGCAGAAAAAAACAGAGAAGATTTCTTAAATGCTTCAAGATGTGACTCACTGGATCTCAGGAAGGACTACAGGACTTCCATAGTATTGAAGTGCTGGTAGAGTAAAAATGGGCTTCAAGGACAGAGAATATTAGCAGAGAAGCCCTTGTTCTGTTGTTTAAGTGATCTCATTCAAATGCAATATTGATACCAGAGAAAGAAGGAAATCACAAAGTTAAAACTATAATCCTGAGACTGGCAGAGGGAAGGATGAAAAAAGAGAAATCTGCTGTCAGCAAGAGCTAACCTGTTCCTTGAAAGTTCATTGATCTTGTTTCCTCTGGTCTTGTGTTACAGCAAATAAGGGAATCATCCTCACCACTACCAAAACAGTATTTACCTCCTTTCAAGCAGATGGCACCATACACTGGATGAGTAAGGCTTGAATCTGTCTTTAATAACTTACTAGTTATTCTCAAATATTGTGTGATCGACTCCAGTGTACAAGGGAGCTGGATATAAACAATGCACTTAGCACAGTATTACTTTCATGGTCAGAGGAGAGACAGGACAGGAGTGAGAGAGAGAGAACCCTCTGGTATACGAATACTCTCTGAATCACAATGCCTGCAGCCTTGCCATGACCCACCAGAGAGTCATAGTCTCATTCTCTGTCACTGCTATGTCCCATCCCAAATGGTGCAGATGAATTTAATCACACACAGGCCTGAAACATTTTCCAAGGGAAAAACCCCTGAAACATTTTCCACTGAAACGAAAGTGGAAAATTCCCAGCACATTTAAGCTCAGAGACTTTCCTTGACCCTAGCTATTCACTAGGCAAGGGTTATTCTAATCACAGCTCGCAGCAATCTCAGAGCGGCTGCCGAGATGCTGCTCGATTTTAAATGCAAAGCCGCACTTTAAGAGGACGGCTGGCAGACAGGAGGGGAAATGCCACAGCTGTGGCTGCAGGAGCAGTAGGGATCCGGCCTTACTGCAGTCACCACTCGACAATGGGATCACTCTTTGTCCCAGCTCTGGACAGCACCCAGAGACTGCCTGGTGGGCCAAAGGCTTGCAGCATCATGGTTTGGATGGGGCAGGCACACTGACTGTAATCCAATGCCTGGAGAAGGAGCTTCCGTTACCTGTTTCTTTCTCCTCTAGGGGTGCTTTCCCAAGAAAAAAAAACCCACGGCAGCTGGGGGTCACACCTCCACTCCCGGACGGCCGGGGGGCATCGAGGTCCGACCCTGAGCTCCTTCCGGGCTCCCCGGTGTCAGACGCACGCACGGGACTTTTTGGAGGGTGGTGACTGCTCCCAGAGCGATCTCTGATAAACAGGAAGAGACGAGTATTGCTACAAATCACTCTTATAATCATTCTAATCACTCTTAATATCAACCTGGCAAGAGAATAAAACTAGGTTTCCCTAAGGAACAAAGATGTAGTGCTCCTGCCTCCCCTCCCTGCAAATTCAGACAGCCCCGAAGACGGCGGGTGCGGGCAGAGCTATTTCTCTCGCAGACCACTTTTTCCTACCGTGCAGTGTGTAGAAATATTCTAGAAGAAGCACAATCGCCTCTCCAGGCAAGCAACACCTTGGCAATCCGGCGGAGCGGAGTTGCCCCTCCAGCCGGCGGGGGCTGCGCCCGTACCGGAGCGGAGCTGGGAGGGCTCCCCGCCGCCGGGCCCGGCAGCTCCCGCCCACTCCTGCCCGGACTTCAGGCTCTTGCCGGCAGGAGTGTCACTCTCCAGACTCAAGAAAATATGTGTTTTCTCGCCCACTCCGTCCACACTGTCGTGGTGTCTACCTCTGCCCCTTTCCCATCCGCCTCAAAGGTTCAAGGAGAGATGGAAAAAACAGGCAGAAGTGCCTGCGTTTGCTACGTTTGCTTCTGACTCCAGAAGGGATTTAGGGATATTACCGGCAGCTTATTTAGAGAGTCCAAAAGCACACCAAGATCAAAATAAACGAGCAGGAAAAAACACGTTGGGTTTAAGCACGCAGTCGGGGAGCACCGGTTCAGGAGCCGGGGCAAAGGCTGCGCTGGTCATTCCGGCAAATCTCCCGGGAAAGGAACCACGTCCCGCTCTCAGAAAACGTCCCGGTTCGTGTAAAACACAACTAATGTTGAAAACACACACGCAAACATACACATGTATTTACACACACAACTCTCTCTCTCTCTATTATATATATACGCCACTATTTATGGATAGTGCAAAGGGAAAGAGCTGTCACGTACCGATCTCCTTACCGCCGGGAAAGAAAGCGGGGACATTTCTCGGCCCGGAGGCTCTCTCTGCTCCCCGACAGCCGGGGCCAGGGCTCTCTTCTCCCGTGGAGCCGAGCAGGACCCTACGCACATCACCTGCACCATGGTGGTGGTGCGTGGTGTCAAGGCAGAACGGGCCCGATGCCTCACCCCTGCTGCTCCTTTCTTTCCGAGGGGTGCTCCAGATGGAGATGAGGGATGGGGTGGGCAACATGAGACTATCCGGTGTACAGCTTCCTTTTCAAAAAGCTGGCTTCTCCTAAGTGATAAAACCCCGAGCGATCGCGAATTTTACCCCGTTCACAGCCGACATTGCTTCACTGCGTCCCCTTGCTCCGGGTGCGGGTCACAAAAAGCAGGGGCTGCGTCCCGCGAGGGCCGGGTATCGCCCCCGGAACTGGGAGAAGGGAAAGAGCCGCTGTGCGAGCGGGGCGGAAGGGACAGGCTCACGCAGTTTTCATGTGGTCGCCTTGAGCTGGTGTCGGGCGGGTGTCACCCGGGGAGGTTGGAAAATGACGCTCTTGCGGGGTAGAGCCCGTGCGGTCCTTCAGTGTCGCGGCGGGGGTCCGACTTCGCCACACAGCCGGGCTCTTGGAGCAAGCGCCATTCACTCCCTGCGCTCGGCCTTTCCACGCCGATCCACTAATACAGAGCCCAGAGCCTGTAAATTCCTTTCCCCACTGCCAATGAATTTGCACGTCCAAACAGCCTGACACCTGTCCCTTAGCCCAACGAGGGGGCACTCGCATGCACATAGCCAGATACATCCACCTAAAGAAGACGAAATTCAGTGTGCACCTGTACATTCAAAGAAAATACTAACTGGGCAGTACGAGCACAAAAACTATATCTGACTTTTAATAAAAGCATTCCTGAAAGACAAACTAAAAATAATTTTTGTCATTTAAGTTACATATTCCCAATGTAATTCTCCCTCTTTTGCATTTTTTTTCTCTGAGGAGAATGCTCATATTTGTTTGTAAATGAGAAATGGTATTTCATGCATAGAGGCATAGAAATACTGAAGGTAATAGGCACAGAAGTTTTAAACTTGAAGAAAACATCCACAATTTTTAAAAGAAAGTTGTACGGTTTTAAATGTAGGAAGCTGGTCTTGATAGCATATTTTGTATCTTCTACGTTGCTGTAACTGTGCAAATAAAAAATGATTGCACATTTGCAATACCAATACATTAGTAATCCAATTGCAATTATTTGATTCTTTGAAATTAATTTTTCCATTCAGAACACTGCAATGATTTGGTTTTGCAGCTATATTTAGCAGGAGTGGGATTTATAATACATAAATTATTATTTTCTTTTGATAGTCACGATTTACTAGTGGAAGGTATAGGTTAAAAACTACGAGGTAGAAAGGGCACCTTATTCAAATCGTATGGAAGCCCCCACCTTCATCCTAAATTGTGTGCATACAAAGAACAAACAAAGGCTTCAAATGTGCAGAACAACCGGATGCTCTTTGGTTTTTTTCCCTAAGTGACATTTCATCTTCTTACAAGCAGAGGGTGTTCATATATATGTGAAGAGAGAGATAGAAACCATGTGGCTCATACCGTGATATCCAGAGACTAGGAGGCTGTTCACAAACTCTGGATGATGTAAGAGAGACGTTGGACAAAGATCTGCATGTTTTGACAATAAGCTGAGATGAATTTCCCAAACTGCTGAGCAGTGGCTGAGTTCATAGATATGGTTACTAATTGATGAATCTGCACCCAAGCCCCACTCGGCCACTGCATGCTGCCTCTGCGAAGTGACCGGCAGCAGGTCTTTGCAGCTAAAGGATCGCTTGCCTGGGTTAGGCCTTGGTTCCAGGTCTCGATCCGGGAAGCCAAGAGATATTCAGCAGATGTCGAACGGACCTTGCGGGGGGAGCTTCTGTCCTGGCCTCCTGCCGAGGGCACCTGTGATTTCCCTGATTTAGGGTAAGTATCGACCTTTATCGTGGAGAGAAGCCTTGGTCCAGGGGTGTGGAAAGTCGCCATGCAGCAACCCCAGCAGGGCTACATGGGGTCCTTCACAGCAGTTATTCTCGGTCCTTTTGCCAGTAATCTTTCTCTGGAGGTGTTGGCATCACCCTTTTCTCATCACATGCATCTCCTACAAGCATATAAGTCACAAGCATGTAAGTCTCCTACAAGCAGTAGGAAAAGCCCACGCTTCCCACAGCTCTTATGTTCCCCTGCTCCATTGCTGAACACTTTCTGTCCTATTAGGTGCTCTGAGATGACCTAAGGACAAATGTCCTGAGGACAAATGTCCCACACGGGGATATTTCAAATCTCATCCCTGGTGAGGAGGAAAATTATCAAGAAAAACACCAGTAAGACCAGGGCAGTGGCAGGGGCAGGTGGTCACCATCAGGGCCTGTGACATGGTGCCTGTGCCAGGGCCAAGTCGGTGGCACTGGGATCTCCCGATGGAGCCTGAGCCGCAGCCAAGAGCGAACAGCCCCTGTGGAGCGTGGAGCCGCCCGTAGCTGCTGAGACTCTGCTTCGGTGCTCAGCACAGTGTTATACGCAGCAAAATTCCCTCACCTTCCTCCCTTCGGCTTCACCGCTGGAAGCAATCCCAGAGCAGTGTGTGTGGGTCGGTTTCTTGCACACCGGGTGAAAGAACCCGTTTCAGGACAACACATGGATTGTAAAGGCCATATCCGTCTCTTCAGCCTGGGAGTTCTCCCCATCGGGACTCGGTTGCCAGGAGCAGGGCGCTTCTGCAGCCCAGGCTCTGGTCCTGCTGCGCCTTCTCCCTGGGCGGCAGCCGGGATGTGGGTTTGGAACAGCTGCAGGAGGGGACAAGGGATCGACCCGACGTCCCGGCTTGCTGGCTGCGGGCCTCCCGTCTGCCGCATCCTCTGGGCTGCGCGAGTCCCTCGGGGCTGGATGGGGGTCCCGGCAGGGAGATACCCTTGCCGGACACCTACAGGCTCTGGGACAAGGACATCAGCGCTTGCAGGAAAAGGGGTATGTGGGCAGAGCCAGAGCACGGCGAGGAAGCCAAAAATGCCCCTCAGAACCGCGACTGGGGCCGCATCGTCCCTGCATTACTCGTTATCGCTGCATTTGGCAGAAACCCCATGGAGAAGTCACTCTGAAATGTCGTTTTCTGTATCTACCAGAATCCCGAGGGGAAAAAACCCTCTGCGCCGAGCAGCATCTGCCCTTCCCGGGAGGGGAGTTCCGTTTAGGCGGGCAGTGGCGAGGAGCAGCAATCTTCTCGCAACAGCGTTCCTCTCCAAAGGAAATAAAAATTGTGTATTTACAGCACTACTCTGCATTAAATATTGCTGCGCCTCAACTTTGCAAATGGGCTGGGTATTACACCGCAGCAGCAGGAGAGAACCGGTCTGCAAACGAAACCTAGACAGCGAAAGCGGGCCCCCTTGCCCTGCCAGCCCGGGCACAGCGGCTGTTCGGCGGCCGCGGGCTGTTCTGGCCCGTCCCGCCGGGCTGCCGGACCCTGCCGCCCCCGGGCAGTGCCGCCGAGGGGCTTCTGCCGGAGGAGCGGCGGCGCGGGCTGCGGGTGACTGCGATATGGCACTTGCGTGGTTCGCAGCAGCGGTGCGGGGATAACGCTTTCATTTTCACGCGTGGTGTAAGCGGGCACAGTTCGACCCCGCATCCGCCGTGTTAAAAAACCCAATGAGTTTCACCGCAGGAACTTTGAGCCGGAGAGGAAGAAACTTTCGTTTACTTTATGAAACTCCGCAACTGATAGTGCACTCCGCGCTGGGTTACGTCTTTGCTATTTCATGTCGCAAGTAATTTGTTTTCACGCGCATCAATAATATCACCGTCCCTCTGGGGTCGACGCTGAGGCCCCCCAGAGGACCCACGCAAGGCAGGAGGGGATGGGACAGGGAGAAAGGGCAACTCGGATCTCTTTTCTCGTATCCTTTTGTTGTTGGTGATGGTGGAGGGGGATTGTTCTCGTTTTATTCTCTCAACGAAAGAAAACCCTCAGGGCGGTAACGACCGAGTTGTCTACAGGCAGTAAAACATTAAAATGGCCACAAACCTTTCAGCATAGACTAAGCTGCTAGCTTGGTTTCTCTTCTCTTCTCTTCTCTTCTCTTCTCTTCTCTTCTCTTCTCTTCTCTTCTCTTTTCTCTCTCATTTCCTACTCTATCAGGGAAAAGAACCCCGAACACCTCGGTGTTTTGTGACTGTGTAATGCAAGGGAAGACATGGTTTTGAAGGAAAGCACTAGGAGCCCTTTTTCACCCGGACTGGCAGCTGTGTTCTGTGTGCTCCGTGACACAGATGTCCCCACCTGCAGAAGAACCTCAAGTCATCTCGGAGGTCCAGAGCAACAGGGCATCGACGAGCCTAATGCATAGGATGAAGGTATCCGTGTACACATTTTTGGATAAAGTGGTTTTGCACAAGTAAAGATATAGGAACTGGAAACCCTTAGAGATAAGGAATCGAGAGAAAGAAAAGATGCACTTCCAAGCCTGGTCAGGAAGGATCGTCACCGGTCTTAGGTCCCGAAGACAAATATTTAAGGGGGTCGGGTTAACCGTGGGAAAGGATTAGTGGACACAGATTCAAACAAGGAAACTTCCTGCCCGGCGGAACCACTTGTGGGAGGGCAGCCCGTGCCGCTGCTCGCCGTCCCTCTCCCCAGCCCTCCCGAACCCCTTCGGCCTCACTCCGTGGGACTGCACGGCTGCAGCGAAGGAGAACCTCGCTGGCAGCAAAGGCCTCCTCCACCAAAGAGACAAGGGAGGGGATAATTATTCTTCAACTGTAAAATAAATCGTCAAGCGAAGTAGTGCCGCGAGTTGTGCAGGGGAGCGTCCCAGAGCTGCGCTTGGCTTACAGCTGCCTTTCGTAACAACACAGGCAGGGGATAAACCGGCACCGATTTAAGTCGCCGTGCAGGAGAGTTCCTAAGTTCCCCGTATCCTTAGGTGGGCTGGGCTCCCTCGGCGCAAGCGGGAGCTGCCGGCCGGCCTCCCACGCTCTGCTCGGCCCCCTCCCCGGCACCGAGCGGGGCATCGCCAGCGACACCCGAAACGCTTCTTGGTGTAAGCAGACGGCGCTGCCCCTCACCTTCTCTGGCTGCGTCTCCCGGGTCCCCGTGGGAAGGGCTCCGTCCCTCCCCCTGCCGTGGCACGGAGGGGCGAACCTGCATCAGTGTGTGATCTCGAACGAAAGCCACGAAGGAAAACAGCGCCTTTCGAAGTCAGACTTGCTGCTGTGCGTCCACGAAGACGACAGAGCTACCAGGACTCTCAAACGCTTCTGGTTACTTGAAAGCAGCTCGAAAATGCAATTATTCCTGTAGGTGGCACTGGTACTAGGTGTTGCAGAAGCGAAGGCAGAAATGGAGAAACTTGCCTAGGAATTCCCAATTGGTTCCTATGATTTAAGGCAGAACAATAGAGTTATTTTTTTCATTTACTCTAAATTCATGTAGCATGTGACAAATGAAAACCCGATTTCTTTATTAGAACAAAATATGCTTTTAAAATCTGGCCCTCTGTAGCTTAATGGTCTGGTCCACAAGAATTGTCTATTCCCCTATATGTCATTAAACAAATCCTAGTGCAAATAGAAATTAACTCAACACGGCTCATTCAAGGCAAATGCTTGCACCAGGAAAGCCCTAATGAGACACTGTCTGGTTTCCAGAGGGGTTGCTAAGTACGATTGGCGGCAAAGTTATTAAATCTGTCCAAGCAGCTAACACATCATTAAGACACTCCACCTAACCCTCCCAATCTCGATCTGAATATTCAAGCGAGGGTGAAAGGGATATGGCAGTGGCACCGATGCCGGGGAGAGGGACTGGGACAGCCCCGTGTCTTGGCAGTGGTGGGAAGCGCAGAGGGGTTTGACGGGGAAACTCAGTCCGCGGGGACGTCCTTAATCCCCGGCCTTTCTCCCGGTTTAGCGCTACTGTGCATTTATTTCACCTGTTCATCCGGCTACAGCGTCTTCCAGTGAAGCGCAGGCACATGCTCTTGCCTTCACTGCAGAGGGTCTGTACGGACCTGAAACGGCGGGGTCAGCTCCGACAGGGTAACCGGGTCTGTCGGTCTCCTCCTTTCTCCTGAGAATGGGTCAAAAACGTCCGTATTCGCTCTCCATGGGTCGTCTGAGTTTCTACAAACCCTGCCCTTCTCCCACCAGGCCGCAGGACGGCTCCCCACCGTGTCGTAGGGACTGAGAGCCCCGGCCCGGCCGAGGAATCAGCCCGCCGGGGAACCAGCCGGCTCCGAGCGGCAGGAGAAGCTGCTCGAGAACGAGCTCCAGCCCGTTCACAGCCAGGCACCGCGTGGGCATTTCCCAACTGCTGAAACTGAGCTTCCCTGCTCCTGCACGCCAGGGAGGAGAGCTTTGCAAGAGGCTGCGTCCTTATCCTAAAAGCAGGGCACCTAAAAGCCTTGTGTCTCGACTTCTTGCTATGTTTCGTTTTCTTCAGATTTTGGGTCTGTGACGGCCGAAGTGACTCCAAGACCCGATTGTATTTTGCGCACCATTGCTTCATGAACATGCAGGAAATGTCCAGACATGGCTCGTTTGTATCTGATGAAACTTTGTTAAACAAAATTTCATCTTATTCTCCGTCTTGTCCCTGACCTTAAAACAACTTCTTAGAATTGAAATCACACACTCTCACACGGCACAGCTCCCTCTCTACCTCCCAGCTTGGGAGAGTTTTGGAGTTGTTGTGTGTATTTCCATGCAGGTTCGAATATTTCGTTAATTAAATTAAAGTAAAAATATCCCCCCCGGAACCACAAGTAAATGAACGCGGGCAGTTTATGCAAACACAAATGTATAAGCCGGTGGCTTTTAGCGAGCTAAAATGAGGTAGCAGGCGGTAACAAGAAATGCGACATCTACCAACGACGGATCGGCAACTTGTGCCAGGATCGTTCTCCAAAAGTCGTTTTCCCTCTAGGAGGAGAGGACAAGTGGGAAACAAGGCCGGCCCCTGCAGAAGGGTGGGGGGCCAGGGGATCGCCAAGGGCTTGGGGAGCTGTGGGGGGAGCAGCGGTCCCTGTCTGCAGCGGTCCTTATCTGTAGCGGTCCCTATCTGCAGCCGCGCGCCGGCTGGAAAGGACGTCTCCCTGTGAAAATCTCCCTTCTCTTTCGCACAAGCGTTTGCCGGTGCATGTGCTCCTGTCCCAGACTACGAGGGGGGTCAGCACGCCTGAGAGCTGGGGGTCAGGCCGGGTATTTTCAGGTTCGCAGGCTCGGAGTGGGAATGGGAGCGGCGAGGTCAGCCAGGATGGCGAGCAGCCCCGCACCCTCTCCCCCTGCCTGCCAAGGCACGCTGCCCTCGCTAACCTACTGCGCTCAGCTAGTTTGTGGCATAAGGAAATGCACATGGCAGCCAGTGATGCGTGGAGGCCCCTTCATCCTGCGCTTGGTTCCTCGCAGAAAAAGGGAATGATCCCTGGAGATTCCATGGGATTTTATACGCCCACGTGTAGGAATAGCTCTGTGCAAAATGAAAGCCCCGTTTCAAAGCTCCGTGAGTCTCATCTCCCTCCATTTCACACAGCACCTTCCCTCCGGAATGGGTCACCTCCGGATATAACTCAAGGCTGTCGCTGGGTTGTCGCTAACCTTCCACCTGCCTCTGCCCGCTTTTCCCTGCCTGCCTTTCAGAGGCGTCCAAAATCTCCTCCGACATCCCCACCGCGTTATCCCCTCACCCGTGCTCCGGCTCCAAGATGCTCTTTGCCCACCAAACTGTCTGCATCGCTTCCGGGGGTGGATTTCGCGGCTTTGAGCCGCATGGCAGGAGCCAGGGGAGGGGAAGACAGGGCAGCCTGCGACAGTCCCTCCGGCCGCCGCACCACGTCCACCCTCCAGACCTCACCCACGCCACCTCGGAAAATACGGCCACCCGACTACAGACCTGGCTGGGGGGGGATCTGTCCTTCATGAAGGATCGGGGGGACTTCTACTTACAAAATACGTTACTATGTGGGCATCTTTCTGCCTTAACAGCCCCTCAGTATCCCACTCCCCTCGAGGAAGGAGAGGGGGTTATCTTCCTCCCTTAAAAAAAAAAAAACCAAACCAACAATAAAAATCTGCAGCTTCAAAGAGGGGCTGGGAGATGTGCCGCGTTGGATTTGCCTGGTCTCTTCCTACAAGGGGAGAGCGGAGGCATCTGGGGAGCAGAGCGAGGCATAGAAAGGCCTCATGAAGGCGGCTCTGAGAGGCAGCAGCAGGACACGCCGAGGTGAGCACGGCGGCGCAACGGAGCCCTGCCGAAGCGGTGGGATACCGGTACCGCAGCGTCGGGACGCTGCTCTCAGCTACGGGAGGTTGGGCACTGTTTGGAGGCCTGCCCGGTCCCGAAAAGCGCCAGAGAAGGCCTTCATGGGAGGGGGTAGCCAGGGGCTGCCAGCCGCCCCCTCGCTGGTACCGGCCTCGCACCGAGGCTGCTGCCGCCGTACACGCGATTTGCAGCGGGCAGCTCGCGCCGAGTCTGTTTTGTGGAGGAGAGAGGGCGAGAGAGCAGGGATTGAGGGAAGGAGAGGAGGGGGAGCGCCTCTGGCTCCCCTCTGCAACGCAGCGGTGTCGGGAGAAAGCAGGCAGGGGCAGCGACCCCCGAGAGACAGCGGCTGCCGGTACCCGGGGCTCCGAACGCGCTGTGCGTGACGGCACCGCTCAGTCACTCTCTCGGCACGGAGGGAAAGGAACGGGAGGGGAAGCCCAGCTCCTGTCTGGCCCTGGCGCGAATCTCTTACAGTTCCTCCCCCGCCTCCCGCTTTGCTTTGCCCGGCCGGGGGACCGCCGGCTTCTCGGGGCGAGCCCCCTGCCCGGGCACGCGTGCCCTTCCCCGGCTGGAGAAGCCCCGACCCCGCGCCCCCCGCCCTCCTCTCCCCGCTGCCTTTCCCCTCCAATTCTTCAATGATTTCCTACCTGAAAAAATTAATCTTTTTGCCAGGCAGGTCAGAAGCGATCAACAGGCTGTTGTATACTATGTTTTCATATTCCTCTCGTCTCCCCCTGCCCTCTACCGACTCACTGTAGATGTGACCTTTGGTATTTCAGCCCACACTCAGCAGTTGAATGGAAACAAGTTGAGCACGTTCACTTCTGATAAACATTATCCTTAAACCACTGGAGACCCGAGCAGAGTAAACGAGCTTTTCCGACAGGACCACATCGGGAACACACATTGAGAAAGGGAAAGAAACCAAATATCCAGGAGATCAGAGGCGGGCTCGGGGGTGGAGGGGTGGTAGAGGGAAGGAGGGGGAACAGACAGGTTGGAGGACACGGCGGAGGGGGGAGAGAAGGACCCAACTGTGAACACAATAGGCACAGATGGGAAGAGAAGCTGCCCGGGCAGCGTGGGAGAGCAGCGCAGGGTCACGCCCGAGCATCCCAGCAACCCTGAGGGAGCTTTAGGGGCGCCGAGCGGGTCCAGGAGCGGCGGGGTCGGGCTTACGCCACCCGTGCTCCCGGAGTGGCCCCCGGCCACACGCCACTGGACCGGGCTAGAGCAACGGGAGTCCCGCGTGTTCAGGGCGGCCGGGGCGGCGGGCAGCCCAGGCCCGGTCGGGCTGGGGAGACACGTCTGTAGGGCGGGCAGCCTTGCCGGGGATCCCGACAAGAAACTCCGCTTCGACAAGAAATACTCCGTTAAAGCGAATCGGAAGTTTTACGGACTCGCACCCCCTTTAATTGTTTAATTACATAAATAACTTAATTAAAGGCTGGATCGGGATCCCACTAGTTCAATGCCTTCTGCCTTAAAAACAGCCAAAGGAGGTCAGCTCCCAACACAGAAAGGGGTTCTGGCTTCAGCAAACGCCTGGTAGTACTGCCTGCGCAGAATGCCAGCGCTTTCGGACAGTGGCATTTGCGTGGGTGAGAGGAGTGTTCCCTTTATCAGAGGTGGTTTTGTCTAGGTTGAGGAAGCATCACACTTTACAGGTGTGATATTCTGGAAGGGCAACTCGCATTTTTAAAGTAACCACAAAACTGCCATACAAAGGTTGCTGTTGTGGTGTTTTGGTTTTGTTAAGGTTTTTTTTGTATGGTTTTGTTTTGGTTTGTTGTCGTTGATTTGGTTTATTTTTAATCCACGTGGAGAAAACAGAAGTATCCGCCGATATTCCGATCAAATAGAGGTACCTTCAAAAGAGCCCTGATTACCTTCTTTTCACCACAAAACGTTTCCAACACGCCACTAATTTCTGGGAGATCTCCTGCAACATCTTATTTCTTCACAGTTAGGACTGTTCATCGCGATATGTGCAGGCTCCGAAACCTCTCTCAATTATTTTTTTTCCTAAAAATATCTTACATTTCAATTAAAATAATATCGATACAATGTTTATACACACCAGCGACATAAATTTTGTGGTTTATTTGGTGATATTTCGTGCACTAGGATCACTGACTTATTTCTTTTCACGTTTTGTTTAATTCACAGGGTCTGTACCTTTGAGGCTATTTAAAAAATAATAATAAAAAAAGCAATAAACGACAAAGAAGAACCTCAGGAGAAGAATACAGAAAAAACCAAAGACATATCCTTAGCCGGAGCTGAGAGCCCATGATCTCTGTATGCAACATGATGTAACGTAGGGCGTAAGACGCGCACACACAAGACCAGATCAGGATCCGTACACCGCCAAACCGAACATTTCTTCCACATACACGCCGTGACCCACACATTCTTTAATTCTTACCAGCTTTGTCTGTTTTTCTTTTGATTGCTAATATGTATCAGTGCCTTTGATAAAGCTGAAATCAGCTGCGAGGCATTGACATTTTACGGTTAAGCGAGATGCGATATTACTGTGGGGAGGAAAACAAAACCGGGGCCAGTCTGTGTCGGACAGCGAGCACCAGCATCCCGGTGCCGGTCTGCGCTGGTCAGAGAACACAGCATCCCAGTGCCGAGCGCTACAAGCCCCATTCCGTATCCTCCCAAGGCAAGGGAAAATGTAGCTCGTTTCCTGACCGGTTTGTGATTTCCACCAAAAATGACTCAACTCTCATCGCTCACGGTGTTCTCGTACACCGCCCGCGAAACATTCGTTAGCGAAAAGGTGCTTTATTATAACGAGGCGACCAAACTCGAGAAGAACTTCTCTCCCGCATCCATAAACTCAACGCGGGGAGACCGTGTATGTGTCAAGACATTGCTCTGCTTCATTCGGGGAAAGGGGAAACCTCTCTGCCAGGCTCGAAGCCCCCTCTCCGGCTGCTTAGTCCGGGAAAAGGGCCAGAAAGGGCGGCGCTGCCTTGCCCGCCGACCGTGCCCCGGCCCCGCGGAGCTGCCTGCCTAATCCCCCGGCCCCCGCCGGCCGAGCAGT
>VZTA01019306.1:11919-105502 GCA_013398855.1 Mohoua ochrocephala | reverse complement strand
CACGCTGCCCTGAGGTTGAAATGCAGAAGTCAAGGCTCTCTCGTCGGGATGCAGATTTCCTTGTAGTTCTTTTCTTCCTCACGCTACTGTTCCCTCCTCAGCGGAGATCAGAGAGGCTCGGGGCCAGTGCGGCCAGGAGAGCAGGAGGCCGGGAGTCGGTTCCCGGGCGTAGGAATCCGTTGGGATTTAGGGCCGGCCTCGAGGGGCCCCACTCAGAGGAATGGGTAAGTGGCCGGGAGCCGCAGGAGGGTTCAAGTGCTGTCAAGAGAGGGGGAGCACCCGTGAGCCGTCATCTGCCACCGCCGCGGCTCCATTATTGACTTTGCTCGTGTTCCTACAAGTTGTAAGAACATGTTGAGGGTCAGGAGCAGGGGAGAGAGAGAGCTAATGACTAGTCGGCTTGTTATTAGTGTTATTAGGCGAGTGCGAGGCAGGATCGCAGCCGAGCGGATGGCTGGAGCCCGTGACACGTTGTATATTATTCCTGACACCCATCGTAGCAGTTAACATTTTAACACGCTTGTTTTACAGCCCAGTGTAATCGTGCTGTTAAGCGAAAGGCGCTAACAGCACCGGGAACGGTCTTTAAAAAGTTAGTCCCGACTCAGAAGCACCGCGCTGCCCTTGTCTCTCCCAAGATGTAAAAGAATTTCCTCAACTACTTTTCCTTCCTCCCCCTCCCCCACGTCTTAGAAGATGTTTTTCTTTTCTTTTTGTTTTCTTCGCGTTCCTTTTTCCTGTGGCAATAAAGCTGACTTGTCTGTTGGGGCGATCTCCTTTTTCATCTCTGGAATGTGCTTTTTTTTGGGAATATGCTTGATGCGCAGTCCGGAGAGCTCCGACATTTGTTGCCACGGATTTTCTTTCTTTCCGTCTTTTCTTTTTTTTCTTTCTCTCTCTCTTTTTTTTTTTTTTTTTTTCCCCCTTTTTTTTTTTTTTTTTTTCCCCCTTTTTTTTTTTTTTTTTTTAAATCTCTCACTTCTCTTCTCTTCCTCCCTCCCCTCTCCCTCCTTCAGTCTCGGGGGCATCCCACTATAATAAAGAAGCGTGCGTGGAGTGACCGGGGGGGGTCCCTGACTGTGACATCTGTCTGTGATGAGGAGCAGCTCAGACGCCCCCTTCTGTGCCGTCCGCCGTGTCCGACGGCTGTGTTTGTGCCTTTGCTTGCAGAACCTGCCTTCGGGGAAGTGAACCAGCTCGGTGGGGTGTTTGTCAACGGGAGACCCCTGCCCAATGCCATCAGGCTGCGGATTGTGGAACTGGCGCAACTGGGTATCAGGCCGTGTGACATCAGCCGGCAGCTCCGCGTTTCCCACGGCTGTGTCAGCAAAATCCTGGCTCGCTACAACGAGACCGGCTCCATCCTACCGGGGGCTATCGGCGGCAGCAAGCCTCGGGTCACCACTCCCACGGTGGTAAAACATATCCGGACCTACAAACAAAGGGATCCGGGCATCTTCGCCTGGGAGATCCGGGATCGCCTGCTGGCCGATGGCGTGTGTGACAAGTACAATGTGCCGTCGGTCAGCTCCATCAGCCGCATCCTCCGGAACAAAATCGGGAACCTGTCTCAGCAGAGTCACTACGAGTCTTACAAGCAGCACCAGCCGCCTCCACAGCCTGCTCTGCCCTACAACCACATCTACCCCTACCCCAGCCCCATCGCTGCTGCAGGAGCCAAGGTGTCCACCCCTCCCGGGGTGCCGGCGATCCCCAGCACCATGGCCATGCCCAGGACGTGGCCGTCCTCTCACTCGGTGACGGACATCCTGGGGATCCGATCCATTACAGACCAAGGTGAGGAGTGGGGGGGGAGCCGGGGCCGCAAAGGCAGCCAGACAGGGCCGGAGGGGTTCGGTCCCCTCCTCCTGGGTTCTTTCCTCTCCGAGGGTCGGAAACTGGTTTCGTTGTTTGATTCGGGAAACCCCTCGCGTTTTCCCCAGCACGGGCCGGGCACTGAGCTTACTGGAAGATGTGTCTCGGAACGTGGGCAGACCGGAGGGCCTGGGTGGGCTGCAGGAGGACCAGCAAACAGGACATATCGGCCGTCACCTCCGCCGCTCTGACCCGGGAAGCAGCGATCCCGGCCGGAGGGAACGGCCCGGGGTGCACCGGCACCAGGGCGCTCTCCGTCCCGGTCCCGGTCCCGATCCCGGTCCCGGTCCCGGTCCCGACCGACGCTCGCTGCCGCACTCCGGTCACGGGCGCCTCCTTGGCGTTACTGAGAAGTCCATTTTCTGTAGTTTTCGCAATCAGGCCAAATTTGCTTCGGCAGGAAGTTCAAATGTCATCTAATTGCTTTCATTCTGATGCTGTATTTTCCTCCGAAGCGGTGGTCTAGGAAAACCAAAGGCCCAAGGTTTGCCTCTTTTACCCCTTTCACATTCTTTCTGTTCCTCCTCCTGGAAACTGCGTCGCTTCTCCCGGCCGCTCGCTAGAAAGGGACATTTTTTCCATTTCGGTCTCTGCCAGTGAACTAACAGCGAAAGCGTTACTCAAAGTGTCACTGAAAACAACAATCCGAAATAACCTTCGCCTACAGCGATCTCTGTGTCCCACTCTTCTCTCAGTATTAGAGGAGAGGTGGGAGCTCTGATCTCTGTTTTCGCTGCCTTTTTAGCAGCAACAATCCAGTTCTAGCAGCATTTCAGATGCAAAATGATCCTATAGGCATTGCAGAATAATTTTCTTCTTTCATCTGAAAGGTAAATTTTTTTCCAAGGAACGCATATGCACGCACAAGTATGTTTTATTTATATGCATACACGCAAAAAATGTAAGTTTGTTCTTCTTTGCCCTTCACGATATAAACTTTATCCTAGTCCTCACTGGCACAAAGCAGCGTGCTTGTTTCTGAGTCGACTTTAACAAATACACGCCTGGCAATCTCTAAGGCAATCTAGAGGTAGGGTTGGCAATGAACATTAAAAAGAATGAGAACATTACAAACACATGAGAAATTTAGGTGTTGCTTTGTTTTGGTTTTTTTTGTTTTGTTTTGTTTTGTTGGGGTTTTTTTTAGTGAGCTCCTCTTTGATTAACACCACATTGGCAGGCAGGCCTCTGCCGGTGCTGCCGGGTGCCTCGGTATCTGCCCGGTCTCCCTCAGCCCCCGCAGCGGCACACATCTTTCTGCAGTGTGAAACCTCCCCCCTCCCCTTCCCATCAGAGGGTCGGGGCTGCGGAGTGGCCGGTGCCGCAGATGGGGGCTGTTCGCCCTTGATTTATAGGATAAACTGACCTTGCTGACACGGAAAGGAAGCCCCTATTCATGGGAAAGTGTGAGATCAGCAGAAAAGGGCGCTCACCGAGGGAGCTCAATTTCTTAAGACAACTTCAGATTTGTGCCTTTCCCCAGCACGGCGAGGGGCCGAGGGAGGTGGCGTCTCAGGAAAGCCCCCTCCCACGGCGGCTTCAGTGCGGCCGGGCGCGGGGCTCGGGGAGGGCTCCCCCTACCCCTCCCTTGGCTCCCCGGTGGGGGAATTTGGCCGTTCGAGGAATTTGTCCGCCTGCAAAACATCCCGGTATGCCCATGGCGCGGTTGATAGGCGTGTAAATAATAGGACTGTTATCTCTTTTCCTCCCCGCTTTCTTATCTCCCTCCTTTTATTTCCCTATTGTAAAAAATATATACGTTTATTTATTTTTGTGTTTCGTTTTCTTTTTCTCTCAAAAAGTGTTTGGAGCCCAGTTCATGTGCAGCCGTGTCAGGACTGTTTGTAACACGGGATGTCGTTTCTCCTCTGACTCACAAATACACACAAGGCGGTTGTTGTAAATACCCCTTAGGAGATCCTGGGGGACAAGTGCCGGGCGGCAGCTCCGTCCCGCCGGTGCGGGGACGTGGGGACGAGCGAGCCAGCCAGCTCTGGGCTCGGCTGCTGATCTCTGTCACAGGCTTCACGGAGGGAACCGACTCCTTTCTGCCCACGAATCACCCTCTCAAGGGCTTCCGGGAGCCTCAGCGAGGTGTGGCGGGCGAGGGACCTGCTTCCCCTTAGCTCTGCCCCACAGACTGCCTCCCATGGGGAGACGGAGCCGTCTCCATCCGGAAGCACAGCCATCTCCATCTCCGAATCTCAGCTTCTGCCTCTAACTCACTCTCCCCCGCCTCCCTTGTTTTCCAGCAGTGAATGACACTTCGCCTTACCCCAGCCCCAAGGTGGAGGAATGGAGCAGCCTGGGCCGAAACAGCTTCCACCCGCCGGGCCAGCACGCTGTGAACGGGTTGGAGAAGAGCTCCCTTGAGCAGGAGGCCAAGTACAGCCAGGTAAAGAGAGAATGGGGGGCGGACGGTGATGCACAGGGCTCCTGAGCTCGGCCTCGGGCTACCGCCCTCGGTTTGGAACCGGTGCCCGACTTCCCTCGGTTTTGGTTTGCAAAGACGGGCGACGTCGGGAAAAAAGCCTGGCTCTCGTCGCTCCTCTCTCCGCTCCCTCCCCCGGCCCGGCCGCTGCGGCGCCCAGCACCCCCATCCCGCCTTGCTACCGGCGGGCNCGCCGCCTCCTCCCGTACAGCCGCGTTTTACTCTGTCCGCAGCGTGCTCTGTAGTCAGGGGAATAATTTGAAAATGAGGTGTAATTGCTTCCTACATTAAGCATTTTTAAACGCTTAAGTAGACGGCGAATTTCCTACGTTTTAATTACAACACAATATAACTGTTACTTAATAAATCTCTGTCTAAATCTTTGTACTTGCTAATCAAGTCCCATGCCAGGAGAAAAGCTATAAAAGGCTCAACTGTTACTCGTTGGGAAAGCGCAGGTTTTGAAAACATTTTTTCCGTGTGATGGAAACATTTCAAAATGCATCAGAGGTCTCTCAGACACGCTGACTTCCCGGCCACGCATTTGTTGTACTTATAACCAAGTCGAAGAAAACCCACGATCGCTGTTTAGCATTTTTCTCGTTCAAAGACAGAGGTTTTGGACATACTTTCCGAGTTCCGTGTCTGGTTTTAGATCCGTGTAGAGGAGACTTTTGTAGCTCGCGTTTGGTGGTGAGAGTAGCTGAATCAGACCCTTTCAGATTCAAGATGCGGAGCACAAGCTGCGGGAACACTTGCAAAGACATGAATTAGGCAGACCGGGAAATACAGTAGATCCCGACGGTGAACGGCCACTTCATTACATATGTTGCCTTTTAAACAATACACCACCCTCAACGCTGTCCTATTTGTTTTGTTTTTCTATTATCCCATTATTATTATGTTCATTTCGTATCACAAATAATGTGCACTATAGTATAGCCATGACTGTATGGTTAAAGACAGAATTAGACTTAGATTTACAGTTAATACTCCTTCTACAATTTTCTTTAAAGACTAAAGTGTTAACAGTCTCGCTAAAAAATAATAGATATAGCTTGTCACTATTCTGTAAGAGCAGCTGTATTGTGGCTTCATTGTCTTAGGTTCCAGGCTGGGCCTTCTGCACACAATCCCGCTGAAATATTCACAGGATCTTGCTCATAGACTATAAACCATGGCCTCTGATGGATCTCATTTACTTCAACAGATGTGTTGAGAAACAACGCTTTATAAATTGGGTTATTTTCAATGCTGGTTTGGAAACTATTTTTTACCTTTTCTTTTTTACTCTTTCAATATTTATGATTTCATCTTCATAATATATCACTGTTCTATTGTCAATACTGGTTTTACCTTAAAGTTTTGTTCAACCCGAAAGATCATGTGATAAATGTAATTTAAACATACACGCTATTTAAAAGTTGAGAAAATTGCTATTAATAAAATGGAATTCATTTATCAAAATACATTGTCCAGAGAGTTTAAAAGGGCAGAAAAGTCATATTCAGAACCCTGCTCTCTAAAAGAAGATATAGAGGAGGTTCTTCCTAGCTTCTTCCCTGTAATAATATAGGTAAACAGAATTTGGCTTTGGAAAGTTCCAACACGTAGACCAGTCTATTCATGTAGTGTTCAGAATTGTTATCCAGAAAATTAATTCAAATATGCATTAATTGCTTTGTCTGTCACATCACAAGTTCATTACCTTGCTACTTTAAAATGTGTTAAAAAAAATCATGCTAAATAAGGATGGGAAAATGCGATTTTTTGCAGTTTTTGCCACATTCCTTTTGCCGAAATATTTGTTCCAGACAGTGTGAAGTGAAGTTCATGAACCAAACTCTTGCTGCACATAGCACTGACTTACTGTCCTTTCGCTGAAGTGCAGTGAGTCTGGAGTGACAGTTTGTGACAGTAAAGACTTACAAAATTCTCTGACATCGTGGGATCCATGGTCGCTTGCAATGTGTACCATTTTGGGTGTAAATAGATGAGCATGGGACATGAGAGAATGTTGGTTCATTTGTGAATCTAGCGGGGGGGTATCTGGAATAGTGGAAAAATGGGGAAGTCTCAGACATACTTTATGTGCCAGAAGGACTACGGTGAAACAGGCTGTCTTTGTACTTCAGGGTAAATGCTGTTTCCTTATCTCTTTTGGGCAAAGCTCATTACAAAAGCTTTTAAGGGTCTTAAGGAGGCAGACATCAGATTTCCCCCAGAGAAGAGAAGTGATTGTTCTGTAATATTCCAGTTTTATGTCTGTATTATCAAAATGAGAGGTGCCTACAAGAAGAGGGAATCAAGTGTGGATATTTTACTTAGGCTTTCCAATTTCACAACAGGAGCAGAGGAAATGTGCTCTGAAGCACATGAACAATGGATTTTGTGTGAGTGATAGGTAATTCTGCTTTTTCCAACAACTATCATCTACATATTTAAGCATCACCAACATCTAGAGTTCACCTGTCCATAGCTTGCAAATAGCTCCAAAACTGCTAGGCAAGTGAAAGACTTGTTCCCCAGCCTTAGTCATGGAAGATAATATTTTGCTTCTCAAGAAATCCCCTGGAAAGTCCCTCTGCGTGAGAAAGACCAGAGAAATTGAGACCAAAGAACAAGGTCTTCTGCACTTTTACAGTATATTTATTTGAGCACTTCTTTTAAATGATAAACTTTGTTTTAAGATACTGTAGGCTTTTTGTAGGCAAAACTCTTATTGACATCCCAGACTTGTCAGGCAGCAGCCAAGGCTGACCTTGCCAATTGGTCCCAATGGCTACATTTCAGCCCTTGTCCCACACATCAGTGGGAATTCACCCACAAAAAAGGCAGGAAGACTTCACGTTTTTGCCTTGGCAATATGCAGTCATACTAGTTTAACATGAAACTGAACCTCTGCATGTAGAACATTTTTCATTTTATGTATTATGAATTTCCTGGTGTGTCTGGGGCTTTTGTTTGCAATGTTATTCAGTATTTGGGTTTCGAGAGTTGAAAGCTCAGCCTGGCAGACTATGATTCTGTACAAAATGTTCCACAGGAAATCAAAAGATGCCTTGTCAAATTTCTATTCAGGTTTAACTACCTGATGTCCCAGGTTGTCATTTATACGTAAGCAATTGCATAATTTTCCTGGTGTATCACACTCACAGATTTGTCATATGGCTTTCAAGCAGAGTGACTGTGAATCAGAGAAACTGAAAAGGAAAATAGATTTTTCCGAGAGCGCGACAGTTTTGTGTCATATGCATTTCATACAGAGCTCAGTTATATTGCAGAATTTACGCAGAGGGGCACATTCAATGTGGTGCTCAGGGGCTTCTACAAATAATTATGCTATGGATACAAAGGATGAATATTCTGAGTATTTTCTTTTGCATTGCACAGCTTACACTGAAACTGCATTAAGAAACAAATAGCTGAAATGACTGCAATATAAACACATTTGTAACCTGCATTTGAAATCAAAACAATAAACATGTATCATATTTAAAATGCAGTTCTCAGACATCTGATGCTTGTGACTTGCTGGACTAACTGTCATGGATGTTCAAACTGAAAAAACTGTGGTCTGTATTTACACATGTATGAGAACGCAGAAGATCTGACATGTCTGTATGATTTGCTGAGAGGCAAATAGCTTGGAAATAATTTCTTTTCAGAATTACTTTCTGTGTGCATTGCAGGAAGCAGATGTGCATATTGCCAAAGGGAGCTGATGCTCATTAATGGGAAAAAGCTTGTAACTGGGGGGTCTCAGAGCAAGCTTGCTCCTGGAAGTGGTACGCTGTTTGGAGGCCTCATCCCAAACCTACTGCAGCTGCAGAAAACACTCCTAATTCAGAGGGGTTTGTGAACATAGTTTGAGTGAAGTCTTCCTCTGACATGCTGGCCAAACCCATAAGCAGCAACTGCTTCAGGTCTGTCTCAGCTGAGCTTCATCAGCTGTGAGGGGCTTGAGTTTTCGGCATTGCTGGGATATCACTCCCTGTGCTTTGGCTGCATTCTGGCTGGGGCCATGAGCTCTGTGTGCTGCAAGCGCATGAAGGGAAGGCTCCATGTTAGGGCAAGTGATTGCAAGCAATTGTAGGTGTAATTCTGGACAACTACTTGCACAGAAAATGTAGGTAACGTAAACATTTAGTTCCCGATCTTTCATTTGTAGATGAACAATGAACTGTATATTTGGTGGCCACGCATCTGTATCTGCAGTGCTTAAAACCCACGAGGCAGGGTAACTTCTTTGGGGAGGGCATTAAAATGTAACCTTAAATAGTATGGCAAATTACATGGTCCTCCTACACACATTATTTAATGAAGAAATTAATTAGCAAATTACTTATTTGGCATCCTATATTGTAACTCGGGATCCAGGCAGCTGGGTTCCTGCTATGGGTCTGTGCCAAATCCATCAATGGCAAAGGTCCGGACCTACAGCTCCTCAGTCATACCCAGGCAGGAGGGGGGTGAAGCTGTGCAGGAGAGGTGCTTATTTGCTTTCTTGCCATACTACCCGGCAGCATTGTTAGCAGAGTCTGGTGCAGGGCTTCAGACCTTGGCTTGGAGACTCTCTGGTTCTGTGTCACTCTCACTAGGATCTCCAGACCAGGCCTGCTGTTAAAATGTTGCCACTAAGACGGCTTGCTCAAGGTCTAGGCATCCTTGTCATTGCATGTTGTGGGTGAGGGGGATGAGCTGATCCCACTACATGCACCCGATTCCTTCCCAGGTGATCTGGATGGCACCCAATTCGAACCCCATTTGTGAGACCTGCCTCTTACTGGCCACCTGCTTCCACGGCCAAAACACAGTGCCCTGTCCACCAACCCACATGGCTTCAGGGCACTCCACCCGGATGAAACTAATAAAGAAAGTCAGAGAGGTGAGTGAATGGTATGATGACACTCAAACTGCACTCTAAGCACCTTCTGCTCAAAGGACCCCGACCCACCAGGAGGTCTGTTGTGACAAACAGGACCAGGGACTGTAAAGTGGGAGTGATGGGAGATACCTATCACAGCCAAGGCGCAGAGTGCCAGGAGCAGGGGTATTAGATGTGATTTGAGCTGTTCAGTCTTGGTTCTTGCAGTAGACTGGCAAGTATGTAAAGACTGCATAGTGTGTTTGAATTTGTCTATAGTGGCAATTTATCAGCTTTTAGGAATTGCCTACCCACCTAATCATAATAACCATAGTCATTCAACAACTGATGGCCTGTGGTTTCACCCTCCTTAGTGTACCAGCTTCCCAGTAACTGCCTCTGCAGCAGCACAGATTTGTTAGACATAGGAGACTGCTGTTTTGGCTGTCCCTGAAGAGAGCAAGGTGGGGACTTTACCAGTTTGACCCCATATTTGCCTAGCTTCTAGACATCAAGAATCTCTTTGAAGTGTCTGTGTCCATAAGTCTCCTCCCTCATTAGTTAGTTTCATTTAAATAACACCGTATTGAAATTACACTATATTGCTAAATATACAATATTAAGAAGGCATTTTTCATAGAACCTTTCAATAATACATTATGGTGTTAACCAACAGCATAGAAAAGAACAAATGTTTATTCCTTCCAGTGTATTTGCTTGTTTAGTGTCCATGTGTGCCCTGCCCAATTCCAGATTTTGTCAAAATACCAAGGGAGAATTATTGTGCAAATCTGTTCTAAAACTATGGGAATCTGTTGTTAATTCCTACTCAAAGGAGTTTGCTTATATGACATGATTTTTTTTTCCTGTGCTTTCCTATTGTCCTCATAAGCACAGTCTATCTGTCTAAGGAAGACTTAAGTTGTGTTTTTGCCATCAGAACCAGACTTTGTGCTTATAGCAACCAGAATTTGTCTTCACCTCACTTTGACATAGTCTGATTGTGAAGTTTGTTAAATAGTAGAATGCACCCCAAGATCCAGCATCTTCCCTTGAAAGGCAGTGACTTTGATTTATATCATCCTTCTTAGTCTGGTGTATGAAAGGAAAGCAACCATTCAATGACAGTGCAGACCTTGAACTATAATCTACGTTTGGAGACATTTAGGTGGACATATTGCGTGCTTGGTGTGCCGTGGTAGATCTCACTTCACTGTGAAAGCCACCATCTAATCCACCATGCCTTTTTCTCCTACCTCTCTTTTCCTCTGCTGTTTTTGTAGTAGATTACTCAGTGTCAGAGAATGAGTGGTGGTTTTTCTTTCTTTCTCCCCCCCAACCTTTTCTTTTTTTGCTTTTGTTTCTGCTGTAGTTTGCTTTGGAAAAGACATAAAATGCCCCTGGCTCCTTCAGGAAAGGATTGGTGACGGTGTGTTAATTCAAGTTGCTATTACTATTTCCAAAACTGGGATTTTATTTCCCTGAAGAAGCTGAGATTTAAAACTGGATAAGAAAATATAATTTAGAATGATCTTGATGCATGTCCCAGCTATAGTTAAAACACTCAATTGGTATTATCTGGTTTCTGTGTTATTCAGCGCAGCTGGGGATGGCTATAAGTAAAGGAAACAACTTTAAGTTAATAAAAAGGCACGTTAAACACGGGGAATGGGATCTGCTCGTTATGAAAGAACTGAACTTTATTTTGGAAGGAAGTAGTGTGATTTGCCTATGCAGTACATTGTTGTGCATTGAATTTAATAATGGGAGAAATAGCTGTAAAGAAAATGGCATCTTTTTAAGAGATAATGTACAGGATTGGGTAACTAACTATGTTTGAAATCTTAGAGCACTCCAGCACGTGAATAAGTCCATTTTAATTGTGACTTCAACTAGAATACCAGCATTGCTTTGCACATCTTACAGTGAAAGAGAAATAGGGTAATTCTCCATTCTTGAAAGGTCTCTTTTCCTTTTTCAAATTTCAGTCTTCTGGAAATCAACTCAGTTCAGCTGAGCAACAGAGCAGCTGTAAGTCCCTTGCCTACGTGTTATTTTTAAAAGCTTCTCAATTCCAATGTATTATCACTCTTCACTCTTTCTTGAAAATAAAGGCAAAGATTAAATTAGATAATATTATACCAAATTAACGTCCTACATACAAAATATTCCCTCTTCTGTTTAAGACTTTTTGTATGTCAAGATTATTTAATGTCAGTGTCCTAATTTTTCAGAGTCTGTTTTATTCTCTGCTGATTGCAGTGAAATTAATAGAAAATCAAATCAGGAATGTGTTCAATAAAATAAGTCAATTCATCTAAGAATATGGATATTTAGTCTAATACGAAAATATTTTTGCAAGAATCTTTTCCAGCACTATAAAAAGCAAACCCTGATTCACAGGATTAACTCGTTATTCAGATACCTTAGCAATTTTATTTTTAATAAAAAATATTTTTAATAAAACTGTTATCATAAACTGGGGAAATTTACTCAGTGCTCGCTTTTGTAACCCTTCTTCTTTAAGTGGTTCTGACTTACCTGTGTAGGCACATTAATTTTAGTGGAACACTTATCTGAATGAATATTTGTGGTATCATGTCATTTTTCTTGTTAATGCTGTAGCACTGACTTGCAGCTTCAGAATTTAGCTCTAATTTGGTGACTACAATTTCTACAAAAATATTACTTAAGGTTATTAATTTTAAAACATTCAAAACCCCCATTTCTATTACTTAGATCATTTAGTAGTGCCATTTTCCTAAATGACACTTCTATTACAGGCCTGCTGCTGCTGTTTTACTTGGAAAATTTGTTTACTCTTCCCTTGGGATCCCATATGTTGGCTTGATTTATAAATCATATTTAACCTCCAATTATAAAGGGAGATTTAGCATGTTTGCTTCCTTGATGTTTGCAGTTTGTGTTTGATTGCTCCTAGTCTTGTTGTCATAATCTTTTTGACTGATTATGTGCATGTCACTAAAAACATGAGATATCCTCTGGGTTTTTATGCTAATTTGCACTTCTGATTGAAGGACTAGATGTTTTGCTCCCTGCTATGCTTTTCTCTTGCTGTGGAAAAAATTACTCCTGCAATAGCTACTTCGTGACTGTGTTTTCAGGACGTTCGGAAAAGATTCATCATTTCTAGAAAATGTTCGAAGGTTTTCATGTTGAAAACCAGCAGCGAGAGGGTGTCAGTGTGTGTGTGCGGAGCTGCGGCAGCGTCCCTGCAGACAAAGCTGCTGCCAGCGCTCCTCGGTGCTGGGCAGCCGCTGCGCCCGGTGCCAGGCTATGGGACCTCTGCAGATTGGTTTCCTTTGCTCTCGCGGAAAGGCTGCGCTGCAGGATCAAGGCAGTGCGCTGAGCTTGCTGATCCAAGGACAGGAAGGATTCATTCCACCCGAGTCGGTGTTAGAACTGAGAGATAGAAATGAAAACGGCAACCTTATTCACCAGAGGTGTGTCCCTTAAGCCATGACACAGACTGAACTTCTGATGGCAGCAGCAGGGAACTTTGGGCTGAGTCACTGTCCCAGCTCGTTCGGGCTGGTGAATCAGGTAACTTGAACTTGAACCCTCTGCTGTTTCTCCAGAAACGGGTTTTTTTTTAATACTAATTTAAACTACTTCTACAAAGCCTGCATTCTTAGTCTATGCAATACATGAACAATTAATTAAATATTGTAACAATTATATTACAATGAGCAAGTCATTTAAATAATTGTAAATAATAACTTTACAATAAGAAGAATAATTTACATTCTTTTGGACACTCACTTTAGAGTTAGACTATAAAACTGAGGCGGCATCCACCTGTGGCATCAAATCTGCTCTTGCTTGTATTCACATAAACCTGAAATGAGATCCTTTGCATTATTGCCATTAATGATAGCTAACATAAATACAGGTCTGTGATTTTGCATATTGCAGTTCTGGGTCATCTTCTGAAACATTTAGAAGCCACGTGGGAAGGGAACATAGGAGACGGTCTAATTTTGATACTGAGAGAACACATCTAGCAAGCAAAAGTCAGAGAAGGAAAAGCAGAGAAGGGAATGAAACAAAATAATATCAATTCACTATAATATATAACTTGAATTCATACCATGAGGACCAAAAGTGAAATCTAGCTAGGATGTTTCTCTGGTTCTTCTGTGACCAAGGCAGAAAAAACCAAAATCAGGTAGTTTGTCTGACATGGATTGACTGGGAAGTTTGTCCAGAAATCTTGTGCCCTTGTGTCTTCTTACCGTGAAGGAGAGAGGAGGCTGAAGCTCTACAGCACATTATATAAGCATAATCTTCAAAACAGGTATCAAGGCATTTGTGGTGGTTACCTCTGGTTTGGGGAAGAACTGCTCAGACTTTTAGGAGTCCAAGCAGCTAATGGAAATGACTTATTTCAGAGACATTCCCACATGAGCTTGGTTCTAGACTTTCTTTTTATCCACCCACTCCTTCTGTGTTGCAAATCACAAACAGACTGAAAACAATGACAAAAAAAGTTGTCTCTAGTTAGTGTTGTATCTAAAGTGATTAAAACTAAAGATTCCATCTGTTAAAACTACTCAACCAGCTCCTTTACTGGTGAAAATATGTGCAGTCTGCTTGTTTCAGTAGTACCATTTTGTGTGACCTAAAGCAAGCCTTTACGTCCGCCCTGGCTTTGATTTCTCGCCTGGATGCTCCTTTTACTGTCAGTGGCAGGTATCAGCAGCAACTTGGCAGACCCAACTTGTGATCCTGACCCAATTACTCTTGTTTTGCTGGTATCTTTGCAAGAATATGTCTGAATGAATTTGTGAGTGGGTGGGAGGTCATGTGTTCTAGGTTTCAAATGCAGCTCTAAAATTTGGAAATACTTATTCCATCAGTTGTCTCAAAACATTGATAGAAGCAGCAATTCAGAGCAAAAGTTTCTCTCTGATCTTTATAGAAGGCAGAAAGTAGGCACTTTCAAGTGAGAAGCCTTATCTCTTACACAGCAGAGGTTCTTGTTCAGTTAGAACTATATGTTTGTTTGTTTGCTTTAAAAAATTAGATTTCCCTTGAAAAACGATGGTTCAAATTAAGAAAAAAAATATTTATAAAACTTAAAAACCAGGTTCAAGAACCTCTGCACTTAAAACAAATTCTTAGGGTTTTAAAAATCCATAAACACCGTGGGGTTCTTGCACTCCTAATTACAAATATTTAGATTTTGGTGTTCATTTCCTCTGATTGAAATACTGCAGGATGAATTATTCATCCAGTATATACAGGGTCATGGAACTTAATCCCCTCCATTTATTTTAAGTGAATGTCATGTTTGTAAAAAGTGCCAGATTGACAGACAAGATTCAACCCTTCTGATAACCTACACTTTGTATCTAAAGCTGTTTGGAAGTAAAAACTCTCGTATTAAGACTGTTAGGTCAAGTCTTTCACAGATGAAAGTCAGAGATGAAAATTAGGGTGGGGTTTGTTGTTTTTTTTTTTTTTGAGTAGCATAGTTTTAAGTCACATAAAGTGAGATTTTTCTCTGTCCCCTCAAGTTTTAATTCAGGACAGAGGAAGCCTCTGACTGCTTTGTGGGTATGGCTCAAACCTCCCTTGAGGCAAAATTGCACTCAGTGCTGGGCCAGTTCCCACCCATCCCAGTGCCGCCTGCTTGGCTGAGGGCATCTGTGGCATCCACAGAATCATGGTTTTGAGTGGTAAAGCTTTGTAGCAGCGCAACAAAAATAAGAATGATTCACCAATTCAGTGAGGCAGTGATGACAGACAGCACTGGTGGCCTCTGACAGGTTGCAGCTGGTGGTCCCTACGTAACTGCCTCCACGTCCTGCCCTCGGTAGTTGGGGCAAGATCTTTCTGACACTCAGAATAGACTATAAAAACAACAGTTTTCACAGCTGTATTTTGAATGTGTGTGTGTGTGTGTGTGTAAAAGGGTTGTTCTGGCTGTTATAAATCAGTATAGGTATTCTTTTAAATAAAGCTTTAAAAAAAAAACTAGTGAATTTTTAGTCAATTTCCATCTGTTTTATCCACAACCCAAGTGATGCCTACAGTACAATTCAATAGGAAACTTGGGCTTCTCCACTAATTGTAGTTCGAAGACTTTGTGCCATAAGGCCGTAGAACATACGTGTGATTGGATCAAATACTTATCAGCAGCATCTGCATTAATGTGAGCTGTTCAGGAGCTCAGATTTGCCTCAGATCCTGTAAAGTCATCTGCTTATGGTCTGCTGAGGAACCCCTGGTGGCCTTGTCTGTAGGAGATGCAGGAGGCCAGGACGTGGGCTTGAATATTGGTGGACCAGCAGAGATGCCTTGTTGGCACCTTGCCTGGCACAGAACTACCCTGTACCTACTAACACATCCTTCCAAAAGCACGGCTAAGGGTTGACAGAACATGAGCACTCACAATGAGGAATCCTACTTAAAATGGGACTTCCAGGCACAGCCTTGAGCCCACTGCTTGGTACAAGCCTCTTTGGGAGTGGGAAAGCCTGAGGAACAGGGTGGATTCACAGAGTCCAAAAAATCTCTTTTGAGGTTTAGAGGCTGAAGGTTTGCACTGTCTCAATGACTACGAGACTTCAAGGACTTGTCCCATATGTTTTCTCCTTCCAGCACTCACCCCTTCAGGGTTTCTGTGCTTCCCTGTGCAGAATATGTTTGGGTTGTGGCTCTTGATGTCCCAGCATTACAACCTGGCTTTAATGGCTTTTCTGCCCCTGTGCAAAGCTTTTTGTTGGTGCTTGTTATAAAAAACAGAGGTGCTCATTCTTGTTTCATGTTTGCACATTGGAATATCAGCTTTTTAGGGCCAGTTACACTTTTTACTTTCCAGTAAATTCAATGAAATAATTTTCCATGTGATTCAAGAATTATACTGATTTGCAGTGCAATTATTGGTAGGTTTGTTTAATTAGTATTGTTGCAAACACTGATATCTAAAGCTGAGGCTAAAGCATAATTCTGAGTCACAGTAGGGAGCATGTAATCTGAGTTACTGGTCAGATCACAGATTTGGATTTTCAAAAGAATAAGGCAAGTTCAGCTTCAACAAAATATTTATGGATTTGGAATGACAATTATGTTGCTGCTGCAGCTGTATGTTTTGTATTAATTAATATTCCTATTGGAAGCTTGTGGCCAGGATCCCATTGCTGACTCCTGCTGCTTTAGATTGCTGTACAGGTCTATATTGATGGAGTCCAGCAGAATTACTGCTTTGTTTCCCAAATGACAATGAGAGGATAGTCTAGACAGTGGACCTGTGAGTTACATGGATAGGAACTCATGAGCCTGAAAACAGGCCAGTGCCCTTTATGAAGGTAAATACTGGAAATCAGGCAGGTGCAATCCAGGCAGAAATTGAAGAAGTGAAATGTTAACAACATGTGAAGTTTTAGCAGAAACAAAAATCTGTTTCATTTCTTAACTTTGCACTATTCAGGTTGGGTGCAATTGTACCGTATGATGATGCTACAGGATTTGCTGAATCAATACTCTTCTTTTGCATCCAGATAGGAAACATTTTTGAGAAAAAATCTCACCCCAAATCCTAAAACAAGCACTACACAAATTGAAACTTGAGCAAGATAAATGATCTTGGTTTGTACCTGTTGTGCTGAAGAAACATTTATGGGTGTGAAATAAACCACCAAACACTTTTTAGTTAAATAAGGAGTCATTAATTGTGAAATCATACCATGGCTGATTGAAGGACTCTCCCATCTCTATTTAAATAGAAACCCTTCTCCCCAGCCTACAGAAGGACCTAGGAAAATAGCTCGCAGGAAAGGACCCAGCCCTGCAATTGTTTTGTGCACAGAAGCCCTATTGAAACCAGGAGAAGCTATGAGCAAAGAACATTTACAAGTTTTTTATCCCAAGTGTCTAGAAAACAGATTTTAAAAAGACACCATCTACTACTACTATAGTTCTGACTCATGCTCTGAACAAACAGTTACCAAAGAGTTTAAGATGTTCCACCTCCCCCAGCTGCTGTTACCTCTTCACTCCGAGGAGTGTTGCTTTCAGATCTGTGCCTGCACCTGCCCATGGCAGCTCAGGCTGAGCCCACCCTCCTTCGGGGCCGGGAGAGGTGAGGCACAGGGATGGGTCTGCCTCTCCTGCCACTGGGATGGCTGTGGTCACTGCACACCCAGCTTAAACTGCCACAGCACTACCCAGCAGGGCTTGCTGCAGTGACCAACACCCTGTGCAAAATTGGGGAAAGGTGGGTCAATGTGGCAGTTCATCTTCTCCAACCTGTGGAAGTCATTGCCAAGGGCATTAAGGTTCTCAGTGAGAGAGAAAGGAGAAACTCATTACCAATCCCTCCAGTAGCTCTCAAGTGTAACGATTAGATGCAACCATGGGCTTTTAGGAGTCCATGAACAGCAGCTTGCAGGAAGGTAGGCAAGTGTACAGGGGGCTTAGCACTTCCTGCCCTGCTCTCGGTGTGTGTTCCCTAAACATCTGCTGCTGCTCCCTGTCTGGGACTGGTTGCTGGGAGAGGTGTGAAGCACTGATCACAGTGGGGTAACTGGTCTTAAAAGCAAAGCAGAAGGGGCCACTGAACCCCTGAAATTCAGGAGAATGATTACGGGTTTCTCTCTTGGTGTCCCTGCTGGCCCTAGTTTTGGTGCCAAGTCCCAGCAGCATCTGAGGGCAGCTTATTTTATGCCAGATCCAATGTGTCTTACTCTCTTAGAAACGCTTTTCCCTTCCCTCTCCTTTCAGGCACCCAATGGCCTCCCAGCCGTCAGCAGTTTCGTGTCGGCGCCAGCCATGCCTCCCTACGCCACACCAGCCCAAGTGTCACCTTACATGACGTACAGCGCCACTCCATCCAGCTACATGGCGAGCCATGGCTGGCAGCACGCCGGGGGCACCCCGCTGTCCCCCCACAGCTGCGACATCCCCACCTCGCTGGCGTTCAAGGGCATGCAGACAGCCAGGGAGGGCAGCCACTCTGTCACGGCCTCCGCTCTCTGATGCAGGAGCTGGTCTAGGAGCACCACGAGCTCGCTGGCTCCTCGTCCCCTGAGCCTAGCTCACGGACTGCTCTCTTCATGCCGGCGATTCTTGGCATTTCTCCTCATGACTTGTCTCCCATAAGGCTTTTGGGATTGAAAGAGCTGAAGACAACATCAGAAACTGAGAGAAGTGTGGTGTTGTGCTCTTAAAGACTTTGTGTCCCTCAAAGGGCTCGTGGAGCCTTCTTCCACTCTCTCCTGGTCAAACCACACGTATTTATTCTTAATCACCACAAACTTTCTAAATGTGCAATTGTTACTAAGATTTGTGCAAAAATCAATAAAGAAAAATCACCACAGAAAATTCTGCTATGCCTTGAATCAGCAAACGTGGCTGAATGGGAAGTGTTTGCCAATTGCCTAGAGAACAACCCTTTAATCAATGAGATTATACAATCCACTGTTATTAAGAGGTCCTTTTTGTTGTTTTATTGGGTTTTGGTAATCAAATATAGAACGAAGGCAATAGGTGGCTTTCTGATTCTTCTGGCATGTTGCCATCATCAGGCAGTAGTAAGATCTTTGTGATTTTATCCATTTGTAAATAGAGGCTTTCGACAGCATTTGTTTTCACCTTCCAGTACATTTCTTACTTTTTTTTTTTTTTTTTAAGTTAAGAAGATGATTTCTAGTTATTTTCTATGTCTTTGCATGGTGGGGTGATAGCCTCAGGTGATGAGGCTTAGGTAGGGGGTTTTGGTCATGTTTTTGTGTCACAGTGGAGGCTTCAAGGTCTTATGAAATAGTTATCTCTTTGGCAGAAGAGTCAAAGGCAGCAATCCAGCTAAGTAACTCTCCAGAGTCATACCCAGCCTCCCAGATTCATGAAACACCACATTCAAATGAAGTGTACGAACAGAAATGAGTGGAAAATAGCTGAACAAAACTGAAAACTGTAGAGGAAAATGCTGTTAATGTGCAACCTGTGCAGAGGTGCTTACAAAGCCCTATCAGTCAAAAACCCCACTGAGAAATGGAATTGTACCATCATTCTCAGCTCACTTGTGTCCAGCCCTAAGACTATGTTGTAATTTTTTAAACAGAAAGTTGTCTTCAATTTCTGCTTTAATGAATGTAAAGTATGGCTCTTGGTAAAGTTTACATTGTTGTTCTGAAGCATTTTTTTCCCTTATAGGTATACTGGTGGTGGTGCTACAAACAGAGATATTATTTAACATTAGCAAATTTCCTTTCTACATTTCTGTATGCAGTGGCAAGTACTCTGTGCCAGTTATTTTGCTTTAAACTTTAATCCCAAGAGAGCTAACATTCTGATCTTTGAAAATTTACCTGTTTTCCTTGGGCAATAATAAAGTTCTGACTATTATTATGCTTTTCCCATGCTGTAGGTATGTTCAGAATATGAATGTGGAAAAAAAAAAAGCCTGGTGTGACATTTCATATCCATCATAGACTATTAATATATTGTGTATTTTTAAAAATGTTTTGCAATAACTTAAATTACTGAAGACATAGTTAAAGCAAAGGAGAAAATATAATTCTTCATATATTGTTCTGTCTGCATCCCATGTTAAAAACACTAATTCAATGAGAAAGTAAAATACAGTCCCTCTTAAAATATAGTTCTCTTTTTGTGGATTTCCAGCTTTCATCACTGAGACAGCTGTGGGTAAATTTTCATAACAATCTAAGTAATCAGGACTTATGTCATGTACAGTATGTCCACTGAAATATAGATGGACTCAGCTGGCTGCTGCCACCTTTGCTTCTTGCACTAAAAAACAGTTAACAGAACTGCATTTCTGTAAAGAACACAGATATTGTATTTGGCCCCAAGGAAAGAAAGATCTGATCTTGGATGTGATTCATGTTCTTCAGCCTCAAATGTATTCAACAGCTGTTTAGCTTCAATGAGATGCTGAAACCCTTGTTATTCAGTAGAACACTTTTTCAAGAATGTTCCTTCGAAACCACTAAAGGTGAAGCACACACAAGTGCATTTCCACTCTGCCACGCTGTTAATAACATGATGGATGTTATTCTGCCTTTATGCTGTCATAGCTGAAATAAAATGAGCCTTAACACCACGAAAAAGAAATCACTTTAATACTAGACAAGCTCTTCACTAAAGATAAAATGGGGGGAAAAAAAAGATAAGAAAAAGATCATGAGTAGATAAGTGATTAAGTTGGCAAGAGGATTTTAGCTTTCAACTTAGTCGTTCTACTGGATTATAGAATTATGGAGTGAGCCTACCTATTCTTTTCCATAGAACTCAAGGGGCACCAAAGGGAAAAGAAAACCAAAAAAAAGAGGAAGAGACACCTTTCAAAACTCATCTTTTTTGAGCTTCAAGACTTCACAAGCCTGTAACAAAGTGTGCCTGTGTTAAAAGTTTTCCAAATTTTCTTGAGTAACATGAGGTCATTCCTGGAATAAAAGTTGTCTTTCTTGACAATCCTATGAGGAATTAGTGTGTTTTGACAGACAGATCCTTAGCTTGTATCAGTTATTTGCATTATCTTCAGCTAAGTCAGGATAATTTATAAAGCAAGGACAGGGCATTATGTTAATTATTCCTCCCATGGGATACATCACCATAAACCATTTTTGTTTTGTGTTTGTTTAGGTACAGCTCTCCGCGCACCTGCCTGCTGTACCTGCTACCTTACCCCTGAATGGGAAGTCAGCGGGGCTGCGTGCAGAAAGTGTTGCTCAGAGTGAGCAAAAGTCCCTGACCTTGGCTCTTGGTGAACTGCCTGTGGTGGATTCTTTTGGTGTGAAGTTTCACAAATTTTTTTTAAAAATGTAAACCTACGATGTAGAATACTCCTTTGCCCAAGGACTATTTCACTGCTTATACTCATGGGTAAACTTAAAACTGCAAAATGTTAGCTTACTAACCACACAACTCTAAACCATTTTACACTGAATTAAAAAGAAAAAGGGAATTGTTTCCTAAAAAATAATAAATAAGGGTTAACTGCTGCTGTCAAGTACAGGGGTATAAATCTGGAGTGAACCCACTGAGCTGAATGGATGCATTTGGGCAATATGCAGTACATGTGGGTGCAGAATTAAAGTTTTTAATCTGAAAAGTCTAAACTTCATTCCCAGGGTGTTAAATGTTTCCAAAGAAATCAATGAAGCCTAATAATACTCCCTTCAGCCGAACTGTGTTTGCATGGCCCCAGTTCAGAAGATCTTTGGTGTAAAAGTGAATTTCAGCCCGTTTTGCATGAGGAGTAATGGGGGATTGGGCTGGCACTTTTACAGGTTTGTTTTCCCATACCATGCTGTTTTCTGTTTTCAACTGCTTCTCCTTTTATCCAAGATCAGGCTGAGCTTTTAATTGAAAAAAAATCATGTTGGAAAGGATGTAAATCCGAAGGCTATATATGTATATACAGTATGTTTAAAGCATTTTATTTTTATATTTTGAATGCTCTAAATTAATAAAAGACAAATTATAAAGCCTTTTACTTTAGTTTTTGAAATTATCTTAGTAGTGTCTTCTCTTTGGCCAAGAACTGACAATAAAATGCAACAACGAGAAACACTTGCCTTAAACCCATAAACTTTAACAGAGCTAATTTTATTGATTTTAGCTATGAAATAGCATAGGTATGAAAAGCCACTGTTGCCAAATTCAGACAAAAGAGAGGCTTATTGAGCATGTCGATACAGGCATCCTTGAAAGCGCTGAAAACACATTTCTATTTTTAACTTTTTGTTGCTTTTCCAATGCATTAAAAACACTTGTGAGATGAGACTTCACATGTGAACTGCCATTTTCAAGTAAAAATGCAGAAAGATACTTCTTTAGGATTGCTAAGGAAAAGGTTTGTACCTCCTTAAGAGGAAGAACATTTAACATTAACAGTGTGAATACAGTATGGGGAAATACTGAAACTTCCAGCAATTGCAAGCTATGTGCTCGTTTGACAACAAACCAAGTTAGATAATGGAGACATTTTTATAACCGAATCATATGTGATTTTAAATTATTTGCAGAGTTTTTAAAATTAAAATGTAGAATGGCACAACTGCATGAGCAGAAACTATGTCTTCAGTCAGCATAGCAGAATTTACTGTATTTCACAGAGTTAGAACGGCTAGTAAGAACATGAGTACATCCCTGAAATATTTATATTTACAGTGACTGGGAAAAGCAAAAATTTTAGCTTCAGAGCAACATTTTTTTATCTACAGAAAGGTGCATTTCTTCAAGGTATATGGCAAGCTAATTACAACTGCAGATGTGCTATCAGTCTACAACCTAGTTTCACCATTCCATGGCAGAAATGAAAGGCTAAGGGGGCAGTCAGGGTGCACTGAGCATTTTTATCACAGGACAGCTCTTTTGGGAATAGTATATCAAGGTGGATAAAAAATTTGCAGCAAAATCTCATATGCCTAAAATTAGTTTTTTCTGTTAATTTATTTACTCGTTTCTTCTATGAATCCCACGTTGTTTTGCATTTTTATGTACCTCGATGCAGACTAATTATTTTCAGTATCTTCTGTGTTCTAAATGAGATTTATATTATATATATGGCTAAGAACAAGTAGGATATTTAACAGTATGTATGTTTTTGAAGTTGTGGCTGCTTGTGCTGTCCTTTTCTATCTGAACTCCCAAGAACTTGAAAAGCTCTTCTATGAATGCTGAAATCATACTGGGCTGAATTGAAACTGCACCCAAGACTGACTCAAGAGTTGCAGAGTATGGGTCATTTTCTAAACGTGGAGTCAATGGAGCTGTCAGTTTACAACAGCTTAGTGTCTGCCCTCCAGGATTACTCTTTTTTTTTCTTTAAAATGCCCTGAAATTTTTTATCTTGCCATTTCAGCTGAAACTTTTAAAGAAGTGTATGATGACATAGGATGATTCCATGTGAAGAAATTCCAGTTTGTCCTTTAAAACCTAACTGGTTGTTACGTCTGCTTTATATTTTCTCTTGGTCCAGCAAAACAATTACAAATGTCAACTGCTATTTAATTATGCATTTAGAGAAAAGTATGTGCTTAAATGTTTTCTTGGATCAGGATCTAAAGACCATATTTGTTTTGAACTGTATTAACATCAGTGCAATCTGAGGGTATTCAACACTAGAAAGGATAAGAATCACTTTTACTTTATTATAATGTATTTTAGAATGCATATAATTTTGAAGAGTACATTTTTCAGAAGTGCTACTTGTGATTAACTGTGTCCTGAAGCCAAGCATAAACGTATTCGTAAACCAAAAGCATCACTGCACCACCTGGAAGAAAAGACATTATTTTACTACATAGAAAATCCAGTATTTTCAAGATTTTATAGAGCATTTCTAGTGTGTAATATAAATCAGAATATGGCAAAGCCTAATTTTCAAAATGGATAATTCTACTGTTTCCTGAGTTCACTAAATATTCACCAATTCACAATCCATACCAATTTTACTTAATATTAGATCATAAAGTTGATGTAAAAAGCTTGTATATGAAATCAAATTCACCCTCAGTGTGATTTTTCCTAATACTTCTTCAAGATTAATATTTTTCTTTGTCCTTCTACAAGTAGAAACTTTTAATCTGAATATGTGTATATTTGTGTGCCTGTTTAGTTAGATTTGGCCATGAAAGAGCAACTTGACTGGCGGAATGACAAAAATTCATTTCCAGAATGATGAAAATGCTTGTGGGTAAGATTCAAGAGATGTTTTCACCTGTTTTTTCACCACGTCTAAAGCGAAAAATCACGGTATTGAAATGAGGATAACCTTTCCCGGCTACAAATCCACAGACGAAGTTTTGACCTAATGAAATGGCTTTATTTGCTAGTATTGATAACAGTGTAAAATCCCATCTTGAAAGCCATGAAAAATCTTTACTGTTAGTGAAGCCAGACTGTAACTGGCCTGTAATTATTGTAAGAGATAAAAAAAGGAACGTTTCAGAAGGTATATATATAACTAAACACACAGAGAAGCTTCTAGTTGGAGAACATGGGTAAAGAGAGCCAGGCTGCATGAGTAAATAGATATTCCAGCACTGGGGCAGAAATATTTTCTGAGAATAGGCTCAGACAACCTATTTTCTGGGGCTCACCTTTCTGGGGACAGGCTCAGACAACCAGGCACACAGAACTACCACATGAGTTTCTCCATATCACTCATCCCAAGGAACCATCATCAGACTTGAAATCCTCCTCTATGAAAAGGAACTCACAGACAGCTAGACAGAGCAGAAGTTTGCGAAAGGCTTTGACCAACAAACAAATCATAGACACAATGTCTAAGATGTGATTTGAACTCAAATCAAGGCTGCTTCCAAATCTCACACTGTGTGATCTGTTTGTGTATCTCTTTTCCTGTAAACACCCACATGCTGGAAGAAGGACTTACCTTCCCAGTCACAACAAAGACTGTATTATTGTTTCATCAGAAAGTCAAACCTATGTATTAGTCAGTCAATGGAACTACAAAAGTATTTAGAATGAAGTTCACATTTAACTGACTTGCTGGATCTGGGCCAGAATTCATAGTCATTTGTAAGATGGAAAACTTTATTCCAAAATCTGCTGTGCTAAGAGGTACTGGGAAAGCTAAACACTGCCTTCTCTTTGTCCTGTATGTAATCTAGTATCTTTGGAGTGAGAGGGAAAAGGCTTTTAGCTCTAGAGCTCCTCCTTTCCCCTCCCCACCTTCTTCCTCACCCTGCACAATAACCAGGCATGGTCTAGCACTTAGCCAGATGGATTGGGTATGCAAACATTTACAGACAGACCTAATGCCTCCTTTATACTGCAGAACAGGCTCTGTACCTACTTGCTTTTACCTATGTATGTTCTTGCGTATTAAACAACCAGCTTGAACAACTGGAAGTACATTTTCATGGGAATGTGATACTGTTCAAATTGGGGCTTCTGCTCTTTTTGACGCAGGCTGCCTCTGTGGGCTGACAAAGTCTGAGGGCCCAGTGCTTTGCCTTCATCATTAATCAAAACCAGTAAGGGGAAAAAAAACTCTAAAAGCCAAAGAAGATACAGCTCTCAAACACTGTGCTCCCACATTTGGAGTAACAATTAGTAAGAAGGGGTCAAACAACAACTCCAGTTTTAAGATATCCTTAGTCCTCTTAGTTTTCCAGGGCCATACAAGTCTCTTCCCAGCTCTGCTATCAGCTCTTTAGTGTCTGCCCCCGTAGAGCACAGGAGAAGAAAGTAACTGGAATTTGATATGCTTGGGCTGTGCTTTGACTAGTGAAATGCATTTTATGGAGAGACTCTAACCTGCATTTTAGGCTGACTTCACATAGGTGTGGAATAATCCTAGTGAACTCAAAACATCGCATTAGAAGGAATAGGAAGCTTTAAGAAACTTCCGAAAGTTTTACAGTTCTGTCGTTTGTATGCGCTTTGGTTTGTTCATAAATAAAGGAATTGCACAAACCAGCAGTTACTTGGATCTGCAATTCTCTGATGTATATGGGTAAACGATTTTTTTTAGACACATATTTAGCCAAATCCATCTGTGATACTATTAGATGATGCTGTTTTAAAAAGAAACCATTCAAAGTGAAAGACATTTTGATTCATTTATTTGACTGATATTTACTACATTTTCTCAAGAAACTGAAAAATGAGAAGAGAAAGCAAGAACAAAAGCAAAATAGAAAAGACAGAAGGAAAATTACCTGGACCCAGCCTCATGATCTTGGGAAGCAAGCCTTTGTACAGAGCCAGAAATCTGTAGCAGAAGAATAACAAACAAAACATTTCAAACAATATTCTTGCTCTAAAAGAAGAACGGAATTGTAGTATGTGTTTGTTAAAATGCTGGCAGAGCACTTAGAGGCAATTATTTGAAATTACACATGTTCAATAGCAGGCTGTATCTGGATTTTAACATTTTACAGAGGCAGATCAGATGAAGAGAAAAAGTTAATCAATGTTCAGTCACAAAAACAATGTTGTGGGCCTAGCCAATCAGAAATATGACTTTAATCAGTGAGATGGGTTTACTTTCAAGACAAGTCTGTTAACAACAGCTGCATACAGGGACAAAATGACTGATATAATTGAATATCAAAGCTGCAACTCAGTCACCACTTGAGAAATATTTTTAAAAGTTGGAAAACGTTATTACCACAAGGATCTGTCCTCAATTTAATTGTTTCAGCAATAATTTTAAAGGTACAGAGGCCTATATAATTACAATTAGATTAAATTGAGAAATAGTCTGGTTTCTGTTCATATTTTCCTTTCATAAAATGAAGAGTTGAAAAAATGACACATGAGATATATAAAGCATTTACTTGTGGAACGTAAATTTTGACAACCCAATAATCATCTTATAAGTCTCTTGTAAAAGTTCATATGTAGTAGGAAGATATCTCCTTGTAACTCTAAAATAAATTTTCAAAATGCTACATTGGCCTCTTTTGATACGTGAGTTCAGGGTGGCTTAATGGTCCTCGTCAAATCTGAAATATAACAACGTGGTTTTATGTACCCATATGAACTAAAACAGAGGTCTGGACATTTATTAAAATAAGAATGTTTTACCCTTCCTCTTTATAGACTGTTGCCATAGTTTTAAAACAGGTCCTGTACTTGATCTCTCCAGGAACTGGCTGTGGTCCTTGAATCCTACTTTTTGCAACATCAAAAGGAATGTTAATAATTGAGGCTATTGTTCCTGAGACTAGCCCAATTCCAAATTTCCTCAAAAACTCCAAATTTGGATCCTACAAAAAAAAAGAGTAAAGAAAGAATAAAAAGGGAAACGGAAAGACCTGTGCAGGTTAAGCACTATAAAGTAATAAGCATTTAATCAGAAAACTCACACAACACACTCGTGTTATTTTAGCGGAACACATTAGGATTTCCTATGCTGGAACTTGTTTTCTTGACAATCCTATTGGCTATGTTTTTACACATGGTCTAAATTGCTGAAGTACACATTTCCTCACACAGGATTTATAAACACAGTTCATAAAGAAAGACTGGTATGGCATATGGGGATGATTTGTATAATTGGGCTTCACAATGTACTTAGTATTACTGTATCAAAACAGGAGAAATCCAAGCACACTATTAGCTAATTGGCCAGAATATTTTACAAATGACAGCAACTTCCACCATGAAGCCTACTAAAACACTCATTTGTGTGTTGGACCCCCAAATGCTAAATTAAATAAAGACTAATCTCAGTCTGCTGCCATTCCCCTCCAGGTTTTTTACATTTATTTTCACATGTAGCTGATCCACTGTACTGAGAAGTGCTAGCTTCCTGTTATTAACAATCCAACTCGGCACAACGGCAAGAGAGCCTCCACGTTCTGCGCATTATAAACGGTGGTAATTCACTCAGCTAATTGGCTGAAGAATTTACAACAGATTGTTTCTGAACCCTACTATAGGCACACGGTAAAAGTTAGAAGTGGGTTAGAAGTGCATCTAAAAACTTCTTTGCTCACTCACAGTTCACAGTTCAACTGGGTTTTATTTGATCTTTTGGAAAGACCTCCTACCTTGGCATTTCTATGACATCAAAGAACCCAGAGTTTATCTGGGAGTCAAAGTCCCTTGAAGCAGGTTTAATCCTATTTCTCTAAGTAGTGGAAGTCACAGGGCAGAGTGTTCCAGGACATTTCCTATGCACATAATTTGGTTTTGCTATTGGTTTTCAACAGGACACTTTTTTGCTGCATCAGGCTCTATATACGCAGCTCACTTCTGTCATGAAGGTGCTTTAATTAGAGAAAATCATTATTAAAATAACAAATGATCTCGCCACGTTATAACATCAGCACAATGTTAAAATAAGACAGTTTTTTGTTTCCTAAACTGATAAGTTTTGGAATGAAAAAGAAACCAAGAAAGAAGTTTACCTTTCCAGATTAGCAACAAGAAAAATAAATTAAAACTTTCACAATACACATTGGATGAAGCCCATACAGGTGTTTAGAAAGAAAAGTCAAAATCAACAGAGTTCTTTATTACTTGCAGAAAAACTCAACATCTTGATTTCACAAAACCTGAAACATACTGGTAATAACTTTTAAAAATCAGAATGGCTTGCGGTACAAGAATTGTAGCACTTTTTTAGCAAAGAGCTTAGCAAACAAATTTCTCTTCATTCTGTACATACAGTGATTTAAATGCAAATAGAATAAAGTCAAGGTTTCTGGTATCTAGAGAAGAAAAGAAGAACCCTTTTGAAGCATTTTGCTCATTCACAAAACTGGACTCTAAGCAAACGTACCATAGTAAATATTAGCTTTGCTATAACTTGATTTTTTATCATAAACCTAATGGGAAATGTTTTTCTATGAAATTCATCACTGTAACATTTGGGTAATTTCATTAATATAACAGATTCAATATAAATTTAGCTGTCGAAAATAAAAAGTTGGGGTTTTTTTCTATAAGCATAGCTTAGTGGCACTGTACTGTGATAATGCTTCCAATTGAAAAAGAGATTTCCAAACAGAATTTCTGCCTCTGTCTAGAATCCTCACATGGACAAAGGAACATTGGCTTTCTATCAGGTAGATGCAAGTTGGTGCAGTCATGAAGGAGTGCCTTTCTTTTTACACCAAAGTCTGTCCTTTTTCTGCCCTATGGACAATGCCAAAATATTCCCAATAGTCTAGAATTCCAGGGAAGGAGGTTCAAGGATAAGGTATCTGTCTCGTGCTAATGCTGTAACTGGTTAGCAGAGGCAGTTATCATCATACTATTGTCACTAATTTCTGCACCATGCAGCTCACTGACCAAATATTATGTTTCATATGTTGTATGTTAGGAAAAAATATTCTGACATGCTCCTCTTCCTTTCATAAATAGCAAAACTGGAGGAAGAACATAGATGAATTCAGTTTTAAAGCAAAGCCCATTTTTTATGTAGTATGAGCAGACCATATTGAATGGAATCTTGGTTTTAAGTGGTGCCACACCACAAAACAGTATACCATAGGAAGTGAAATACCTGTTTGCTTATTCACAACAGAATAACTTAGCTGTGGTTGGACAACAATCTGTGATCATCTCACCTTTTTATCAAACTATTCAAAATCACATTACCTAGTACACCTCAGTACCCATGCTGGGAGCACCAGCAGCCATTAAAAACAAAGAGAAAAGAAGGCATCACTAATAAATGCTTTATCTATGCATGTCCTGTTGGATTTCCCTGCTTTTTTTTGGAGAAAAAAATTGAGATACTATTTCTCTGCTTTTTATACGTTACTTCTACAATAATTTTTTAAAAGAAGTGGAGACTCAATAAGTGCCTCCTGAATCGAGTGCTGCTTATTTCCTTCTTTTATATTCCATGATCTCCAGCAACAGAAAATTCTAGCACTAAATCTGGAACATACACATCCATGTATAAGAGTGTCACCCACTGGAGACAGTTATAATTTATCAGCTTCAATCTCCAAAGCTTTCCTCTACAGACCACTTCATTCACTTGTAATGTTGTGCTGAACCTCCATTTTAAATTTTTTTAATCCCCAGGTCATTCTGAAACCTGACTTTGGATGGTAGCTCTGAGGTTATTCCACTACTCATTCTGATCCAGTCTTCTCCTAAATCACCTCGGCTTACTATTTCTTCAAGTCCATTGCACCACATCCACTTTTCACTCTATTCCTACAAACAACTTCTGTGTTGGCATGGATGTGAAAGCTACTAAAATAAAATTCTTGTCTGCTATCTTATTTACTCACCAAGCTGAACATCCCATTTGGGTTTCCCATCTCTTCTTTGCCCATAGAAGTTCAGGGCCCCTTTCTCTTACAAGACAATGCCCTACTCAGCACCCACGGCCTGATGCAGCAGCCCTTGTAACAGGAGGCACATCTGCGGTGGCTGGGGCTGGCAGTGCCCGACTTGAAATGAGTTTTGCAGTTGGCCACATTTCAAAGGGGGCTTTTAACAGGTGTGAGGAAATCTCATACCATTAAGAAATGTGGCAGCCACTCAGAGGTGGTAGTGAGCAAAGGTTTTAATGAAACTAATGTTTAAAAGCAAACCTAATTATGATAGAAAATTGAAAAGCGAAAGCTGCTGGACACCTATGAAATGCACTATAAAAGCAGATGCCATTTGCAAAATAATGTCATTGCAAGGGCAGAGGCATAGCTGCTAATTCTCTATGGTTGATACATTAGTGGCCACTGAAAGAAGTCTGGCATATTCCATTTTCAGTAAATAGAGCACAAGGTTGGCTGTAAATGGTCTGTTTAGCAGAACAGACTGAACGTATGAAGAATTATTCATGATGGACATTTACAACCCGCATGTGTCATTGATATCATTTGACCACTCGACCTACAAGATTTATTGTTTTTGGCAAAATAGGCTGCAAACATCCCTAATTGGGATGCAAATTTAATGCACAGTTTAGCTGACAGCTAAAAGGTTCATTCAGAGATTTTCATACATTTTCCACTTATGTTACAGATGGGGAACAGCAAATACATAGTCAATAGTCAAAATTATTTCATGACTGTAGTCTTCTTATTTCACAATTTTGATATATAATTTTTTTATATTTGTCAATATTACAAGACTGGCTTTAAGACTTTCTTTTCTGGCAATATATACAAAGCTAACAAACTAGATTTTGTAATGAAATCAAGTATATGAGAAATCTAGACAATTAACAACTGTTTAACATTTTTCAGACTAACTGCAAACCAGCTTCTACTAAATTCCTTGTACAGGTTTGGGTTTGATAACTCTCAGCCTCTAGTACCTGCCCACTGACAGAAGAGTTTTAAGTTACAGGTCACAAATTATTGTTAAATACTTCCATTTAGCAGTCACTGAAGTGAAATTCAATGCATGTAAGTACCTGAGACAGAATGTTGGCTAGCACAAGCCAGATGAGGCCCATTCTCTGTCTTCTTAAATTCAGGGCAAGTTTGCATTGGTTTTAATGGGAGTTTGATCAGAATTATTGGCTATATCTGCCTGTACAGTCTGTCTATGGCACTGATGCTGGCTAGCCTAGAGAGTCCCCTTAACTTTATTAGCACTACAGAATGCTATTACCATTCAAAACAGACTGGCTGCATGAAACCAGCCCATTAGGGAGGGTTCCTTGCCTTCACTAGCTCCTAAGCCGTACCCAGGAATTGTGTTGGCTGGCCAGGGCCAAAGCTGTGCCAGGGAATGTTTAACAGCACAGATGGCTGAGTTTTGGTGTTGCTACTCAATTTACCAGCACAGATGTAGCCACTGTGCAAGCCACCATACAGGGCACTTTGCACTGGTCAAGCACGAGACAAACCTCTCCACTTATTTGCAGTTAATCCCACATTGATTGAATTGCCTTTTGATTTTGCTAATATTCGAGGACAGCTGGGCCACTGGCTGACATTGAAGTAATTTCTCTTTTGTTTTCTACATATTTTTAAACCCATGTTGCAGATATTAAATTTTTTCTGCATCATACAAAATCTGTATAAAGTTCTCATTTCCTTTAGATCATAAAGCTCTGAATCTTTCTAATAACGTAATAATTGTTTCCTATTTTTTAAAATCTGAAAGGTTAGGAAAGCATGCTTATGCCAAATACTATTACTATTCAATTGCTATGCAAGAACTTTTCCCATGATTCCCATAGAAGCTGCACACTAGTCTCTGTCCTTACCTGCATATTTTTCTGAATTTTCTGCATAGTGATTATAATTTTTTCACCTTTTGATCAACACAAAAGTGTTTACTCCTATCTTAGTATCCAGCTATGCTTGTGCCTTGACTTTTTAGAATGTGTGACTAAAGTACACTGTAAAATATGCTTAAATACACTATAAGAAACTTGTAGAAACTTGTGGGTCAGCTGCTCTTGAACAATTCAATTTACTGTAATGATCTGCAAATAAGAAGTGGAGCTTTTCTCCATTTACACAACACTGCCAACAAAAATACCAGGCTACTCAGAAGTGCAGAAAAAAAAGAGGTGTTATTTCATCTGGGAATAGAAACCGATCTCTTTTGATGTGAATTGCACCTTCTTACATGTATATCACTACATATTACACCTGTGACTGTTTAACTGTCATCATCTAAAAATCACATTAGTGAAAACACACTTTAGTAAGTAGCATACTGGAATCATTAATAAACCATTAGTTGTTTCTCACACAGTCATTTAGAAAGTTGCTGATACTACCACATTTTCATTAGTTAAATTTCCTTCTGTTGTAACGGGAAATACTTCCTTTGTTATTCAAAGTAATATAAGACTATCAAAATTTCTTTAAGTTAAGAAATTACAGCTATAATGATTCTTTTTATTTTAAATTATAAGTGATCTAAAGTCCCTGTGCATGACCCTTTACATCCTGTTTTGGGCTGTCTGTCTCCCATACGGATGAATCTTCCCTGTCATCCTTCAACACTAGGTTGAACTCTTTTTTGAGTGAATAGGTCCAGTGCCTGGCCAGAATAACCTACATACTGCAACTTGGCCATCTCTGCAAGCTTGGCCCCTTTGTGAATACTGAAAGAAGTTCTAGAAAGCGATTTTCCTCTCCTAAGCCTGTTTGCCACAAAAAAATGCAAACATCCCCAACACAAGCACAACGTCTCTGTATCTCAGTTGCTGCCTTTTCACACTGCTACCATGCTATAAAGGGAAATTCATAAAAATGATAATTCAAATATGACTATACTCAGCTTTGCTTAAAAAGTGAGAAGTCCTTAATATGCTTCCATTAAAATGCTGTGGATTTCTGCAAAACAGAGCTAGCTTAGCCACTGTTTATCACTAAATACCACAGCTTTGCACAGAAAAATACAGTGTGAATTAAAATGTCAAACTTCTTATCTGATTGTCTATTGCATTGTATGAAGAACTTACTTTATTGACTGGAAGAATGTTTTTCACATTGAAGTAGAATCCAAAGTAAACCATGTTAAAAACGCCGTGACGGCCCAGGGTTGCAGTAAGGCCTTTGTTGAGTCCTTGGAAGCCCAGACCACCGGTTTTAATGATCTGCTGAGCTTGAACAAAGCTAGATGGTTGCTACACAAGTTAAGCAAAAGAAGGAAGAGATCATCTTTACAAAAAGAAAACAATAAACATACCATCATTTCCATCCCGTTGACAAACACAGTGGTGCCAGTTCTTGTAATTTTATATTAAGTATTACCATATTTGTTATTTTCCCTTTCCTGTGACCATATAAAAATCACAACTTTAATTAAAAAAAGATTCCTCATTTTTCTGATTGCAGAATAAGGTGAAAGCAGGACTTGAGTACTGTAAAAGAGTAGTATTGCAACAGACTTCCATTTAATAAAAAGCAAAAAGGAAGAAGCTGCCTCATAGCAGACAGAATCTGGCTGACTACATGCGCACCTTTGATCTTTTTTTGAATATACCGTGATACTTAGAATTAGCTATTCCCCTTCTGAATATTTTACATTTTTTTTAGCAGTATTATAGAAACGTTACTTTTAAAAAGTTGTTGAATAGAGTTTGGCTTTCTCCAAAGCATAAAGCCAGCCCTGGGTAACCAAATATATAATTAGAAAGGCAAAACACGACTTCCACTAGGAGGTTCAAACATGAAAATATAGAAGAATTTTGACTACACCACTGTGAATACCACTAATTTCAATACATCTATTTGTTTAATAGCTTTCCATTTCAAAATACCACAGTGGTAGATCAACAGCGTCAGCCAAATGATGCTACTATATCTGACAGAGCATGTGGGTGCTTATTTAGATGACTGACAAGTTTAATCTTTAGCACAAAGTTTCATTCTGTTTTTTAATATTTTATAACTAATATTATCCTGTTAATGCTCTGCATATATTTTACTATAGTTTACTTTTCTAGCTACCCCCAAGAATTCAAGTCAGAATCTATTCTAGAATGGAGATACCCAACATGGATACTAGCAATAACATCCTTTTTCATGCTCCAAAAACGGAGATTAGATCTTTAAGATACAGCAACCTTCAGTAGCACAGTATCCCTTGGCATCCCTTTTCTTGAACATGGATTTACTCATGACTCAGAGGGGAAGCCTGTCACTTGCTGAGCACCTGAGATGGGATTCATATCCAAATACAGACACCTGCAATGTCTACACCTGACTTCCCTTTTCAGTCCTTTAGTAACAAAGAGGACTCTCTTTGGCAGCACTTCCCTTTTACCAAAGTAGGTGTCATCATGTCAACTGATCAAGCCATAGAAGGTCTGTGGTTCATCGTTGATGAGAGAAGGACCTTAGATAAGGGAATTTATTATACAAACATCTGGAGTTAGTGCACTTCACACAGCTGTTGACTTTTACTTAATACAGACCCACTCAGTGGAATCTGGAGTCAGATTCTTCTCATCATAAAGCAGAAAATTGTATTTGTTTAATTAATCATAACTCTTACTTCAGGTGAGAAGATTTTAATCATCACACCAGCTTCTATAGCCAGTGAGTTATCCAGGGCTACAGGGAAAGGGAAAAAAAAAAGGAAAACCAAACAACATGGTGTTGGGCCTTCTCACAGTTTACTTTAACAAAAAGTCACCATTATTTTTACCCATAGCAGTCCCCATTACAAAAGGCCTGATACGTGATTTATAGTGGCCTTCCTCTTTAAATCTATCAACCCTCGAAAGATGATCTGCTACCACAGAACAATTCAGCTGTCACCGCAGGGTGTGAATATTTGCTTTGGGGGTGTGCAGGAGTCTGGGTGTGAGTGTATGTGTTCATGCTCTTCCTTGTTCCTTTTAAACAAGATATATTTGCTATTTCTATACAATAGTCAAAGAAATATGTGAACTGCATTAGGTTTCATCATGTAGTATGAAAGCTCCACAATGGGATAGGCACACACTTTCCTTAAACCTTTTAGAAAAACAGTGCATGGTAATGCCTTATGCTGTATAATATAACCTCTGGACATGCTTCTTCCAATAGGCTTGAGTTTACATGCTTTAGTGTGGAATGTTCTTTAACATATTCTTAATGAGAACTTGATGCAAGGTATAAAGTCACTGGAGTTTTTTCTGATTCGCAGCGAATTTTGAAATTCTAACACTTTTAAAAGACATATTAAAAATTAATATGTTTATGATATAACAATCTTTGTGATTTAAGAACTTAATTTCCTTTGGTTTTTTTTTCACTAGAGCAAATAGTTAATATTTCTGATGTAAACTAGGTTTCTAGTAGAGTCCAAATACCATTCTGTCACAATTTTATGTGTACGATAATACACTATTATTTGGATTTTGTGAAATTTTGCATTTAAATTAAATTAAAGAATATTCACCTGAGCAAAACCAACTCAGAATGATTTTGGACAGCTACAGTTTGATTACTGTAGTATTCTGAAGGTCACCAAGGAAGGGATGCTGTAACTAAAGGAAGTAATTGCATAAAATTTACAAACTAAACCACCCCAGACTTTGTTATAAAATTTGCAGCAGAGAAAAAAATTAAAATGTATGAAGCGAAAGGATACATTGGTCTTTTGCAACTTTACAAGGAATAGTTTGTTCAAAATATAACACTGGTTTGTTTATACCTAAAAGCAGAGGGTTTTTAAAGCTAGGATAATTATGTCTTCACAACTGTGAAGCAGAAAGATCCAGAATATCTGCTTAGTTTACTACTGCTGGAGCAGTGTTAGTCCATAACTTCTATCGTATCACCTTCCTGAGGGAGAGATCCTCTCACACATTGCTTTTTCCCACTTTCAGTCTCTCTCCTTCCAGGATCCTAAACATTTCACTCCTGTACTGCATTATTTATCTGTTTCAGTGCCTTTGCTGCCCAAGTTTAAAAAATGTCTAGACTGGAGACTTGCAGCAAACAAACATGTCTTTCATGTGCATTAAGAATCGAACAGAAATTTACCTAACATTTTAAAATTTATTCTGGAAGAAAATACTTTTCTGGATGAGTTATGGAGTAGGTACCAGTTACTCTATGACATTTGGAAATCAGTAGCAGTACTTTTCCAGAGTGTACCTGAGGAGCTCGGCCCAAGCAGCTTATGTAAATGGCCAGGTCATAAATCTCTTTACTGTGCATCCCCCACAAGGGTTCGATTTGTGCAGATGAGTGCTACAAGGCATGCAAGTATTAACTCAGTCAAAACTTAATAGCAGAATATGCAAAAATCATATCCCACCAGGGATTCAGCCAACCTTTTCATGTGATGTTTATGTGATTTGGCACTTCTATCATGGTACAGCTGATTTCTCAAAAGATTTTGAAAAAGATGATTTGAAAATTGTTATTTTTATTCAATGAGAAAAGAAAAAAGGAACTGTATTGCTGCCTTCCTTCACTTTATCTTGGAACATCTTCTGCATTAAAATTATTAGAAGCTAGTGCATTCCTGAGAGCACTTGATTTTCATGAATCACGGTTTTCCAGTTGAATCTTTTTCCCCTTTCAGCAGTACCCAGAATTGTGGACAATGTTTTGCACAATGACTTCTTTGGATGAAACAATATTTGAATAATAAAACTCTGAAGTGAAGCAAGAATTTAAATTATCAATGTACTTGTTACATAACAATTTTCCAGTTTGTGCTAATAGAAGAGAAGTCTTTTAAGTAATTTCATCCAAGAAACACAGCATAAAATACAGCAGCTGGACTCTGTCTAGGGCACAGGGCCGTGGTGTTTCACGGTAACCTTCGGTGCTCACTTCAAGTCTGGAGCCTGCTGGGGTAAACGTGCTGTGTACAAGGGGCTCAGGTTTGTGCTCCTGGCTTATAATTCCTCACAGTGCTGGGTTGCTGGCTGCTCTGGAGGGATGAAGGGCCACTTCAGGCACAGAATATTTACAGCAGAGAGCCTGATGCCTCTGACAATACTGCATGCAGCTCTGCGTATCTGAAGGCATTGTCTGTTGGGTCTCTTTCTTTTCCATTTCTGTCACACTCGTGGGAAAATAATTTGCATCAACCAATATATTATAGACCTTCTGCTCTAAATACGAACCTTGAAGTGCATTATGCCCAATAAAATGGAAAAAGGAGAATGAAGCAATTTTCCTACCTCTGTGAAGGCGTTCTGATTGGTCTGTAAGGTAACCTTTACTACTTCAAAGGGGTTAACCACAACTGCCTCTGTCAACCCAGATCCCAAGCCAGCAACTGCAAATGCCTAGGAAAGTTAAAATGAAAATTAAATATTAAGGAGTAATACTTCCTGAACATCAGATTGTGAAACTGAGTGATACAATGCAAACTGCAAGACTACAGTAATGCAGCAGCATTCTATTACTAAACAGCCTTAGCCCTTGATTAGGTGCTGACAGTGCATGAAGACAATATGACAATAGCCATAAACTGTATTCCAAAACAATCAAAATAAAATGTCATAGCACTCCATGTCCATGTATTCTCTTTTCAGCTGGAAGGAAAAATATGGTACAAAATTATTATGCAAACATGGAAAAAGTGGAAAAAGAATGTCCTCATGTTATCTTTGGGCGGACTCTGAATAATAACACAAATGTAAGTGTAGTTATGCAGCACTGGGAAAAATAAAATCTCTGAACTGGGCATTAAGCAGTAATAACACGAACATATTAGCTTAAAAATAAATGTAAAAATCTAAAATAGTTCAGTACTTAAGCAAATTGCACAAGTAGAACATTGACCTAGTAGGTAACAATCCTAGAAAGCTTTATGTGGGAATGAGTGGCACACAGGGAAGTGTCAGCATTCACTGCAAGAATGAATTAACTCCATTTACTTAGAAGCTGGTAGCACATTTCACTCATAGGCATGAAGACGCTCACTGCTTTGCTTTCCATTGTGGCACAGCATTTTAAGATATCTTAATTTTTTCAAAACAAAAAATAGTATTAAAATATTTAGGTCAACTGAGAAAATTCAGAGGGGTTAAATTTAATGATCACTTTACACATTCATTGCCTCCACTTAACATCCCCAAACTCTCTAGGTACTGAAAAAAGCCCCAGGACCAAAATACATCATAATGAGTACATTTGCTGAAATTCAAAGAAACCAACAGTAAGGAAAAAAACAATAGTGAGAAAAAAACTTACTTAACACAGAAGGATATGAGCAGGAACTCTTGAGAGCTCAAGAAAGAGAAGAATGGAAAGTTAGAAGGGTAGAGGCAAATGCCAGTCTTACTGCCTTTGGAGAAGGCTGTGTTACCAACAATTCTATTTTTCCAGTAAGATGAGAACCTTTTGTCATCAACCATGAGACTGAAGCCAGTAGGAAGAGGGTGCTAATGTATGCATCTGTCTTTTAATAATAAATGTTGCCTTGATATGAGGTCTGTTGAGGTACCTAGAAACATTCCGCCTAGCTTGGACCAGAATCCCCCTCAGTCTTCTTTTTCCTTCGCTACCTTAGGGTCAAAAATGCCTCTATGGTAACAGGTCTGCACCAAAAATGTGAGGGGTGTCTGATGGTTCTAAGCATTGCTGTATCTGTTACATGAATCAGAGCAGCTTTTGGGCAGCTATTGCATGTTTACAAGTTTTCAGCATATTTTCCTCCCCCCAAAATAATGCTGGGGTACCATGGAACCTTCAACTCTGTTCTTTCCACTTGCTAGAGAACAAGTATCAGTCTCTATTTACACCCAAGGATGAGAACTGCTGAAAAATACCAGATAAAATAGGAGACACTGCAAACAGCTATAGGGCCAGTGGAATAGTTAAGAGGAAGAGGAAACTTGCTTTAACTTAGATAATAGAATTCCATGACCATTCACTCACTGCAAAGAAAGGGAGATGTAAATGGAAGCAATACTCTCTGAAAGAGACTAGAAATTACCAAAACCTTTATAGCGTAGCCATCAAAAGATCAATTGTTTCCTAAAGTTGTGATGCCACCATTGTGAAAAATAGATATTTACTATGATTTACATTCTCACACCACAGGAAGCAAAACGTATATAAAATAAAAAGTATTTTACTCCTAATGCACAATAGCAGAATTATTATTATTAGCTCCTACACATGAGAATGCAGATTACACATGCAACCTACACCTTAGCATTAAAACGTTTCTGCATATATGTATGTCCTGCATTTTGTTTTCAAACCAGTTATTTCTTGAGAAGAACTCCTAACTCCACTGATGTACAAGAGAGTTTTGCCATTTACTTCAAAGGAGGTAGCAGTTTCTTATCAATAACTTATGTTTCTTTATAAAGTCTTTCAAATAAGAATGAAATCTGTATTTTTGTTATAGTTATACTGTGCCTTGGAGAACAGCACTTTGAGGTTGAAGTATTAAACTAGTCACTATGACATGGATAAATAAATATCGATAATGTTCAACTTTTATGTTATTTTGCAAGAATGAAGAATGACAAGTTGTATACAGACTCTTCCATGGTGGCTGTCCTTATCCATGTTAACAAATGTGATGACATTGTAGGGAATTATTTTGAGGACATTTGATATAAAATTTGAGGATATTAGATATAAAACATAATTTATCAATTTTCATAAATTCATATCAATGTTTTTGATATAAAACATAATTTATCAATTTTGATAAATTCATATCAATGTTTTCAAGGGACAAGTCTGTTTTGAAAAACTCTGGATTGCGCTGGACCCTTTAATTTTGTGCTTCTTCTGTGGGAGGAAGCAGATGAGACAGACTGTTGAGCAGACACACATTACATCAGAACAGGCAGTTCTGTGTCCATACGTACCAGTCCTGGCGGTAATGATGCATATCCTAGGAGCTTCTTGTATTGTTCGAAGGTGAAAAACTGTGAATAAAAGTTAGGCTGAAATTGCACTGAAAAAAATTATTAGTTACTTATGCAAATTAGTAAAAAGCAGACTACAGTGGAGTTTCACTACCTCATATCCTGAGCAGCCGCGTGCAGTTCTGCAAAATAAACATAAGCCACTTCTGCTTCACACTCTCTGTAGCAGTGTTAGATGTGCAAGAGTAGGCAATCAGGCTTCAGAACTGATTTTATTAGTCTGTCATGCATAACAGCAGCGTTAGTGCAATTCAAGTAATGATTTATCTAAGAGTTCACTTGCATCATATAGGACATATTTTAAATTTATAAACTTTTCCTCTGGCATTAACTTTCACATACTAGTTTAAATGTAGTAGCAGATATTACAATCTTCCCAAGAAATCACCCCCACATCCTTAATATAATGTGCTGCAATCACTTTTGCATTTCTCAAACACTAGTCTGCTCCTCATCAGAGAGATATAATTGTGGATTTTGAAGATGGAAAGTCTGTCATTTTTATAATCTTCTGCTGTCAACAGGCACATTTCTTCTTCTGTTCTCTCTTCACGAATAAATCTTTCAGTCAATTGTCTGCTTTCAAACAGTGGTGCTTAGAAATCCTGAGCATCTGCAATTCCTCAGAGGGTGTCTTGAAAGCTGCACTCTTGGGTGTTTGAAGTTCAAGAAAGAAATAAGATCAGCTTCACCTGCACCAACATGATGAAGGGCAACCATTTACAAATTGCTCACTTTGCAACCTAACATTTCTTGCCACCCAAACCTATTAATTTTCAGAATACCTTCTGTGAATTCTTAAAAAAATCAAGGCATAATAAATGAATGGATTTGTTCTTCCAAGAAGAAGGTTGAGAATAACTCTGACTGCGCTGAAGTCAGTAAGAAGCTCTCCCTTGGCCTAGGCAGACAGACTTTCGCTGCCCAGCTCCTTGTCTGTGGACACAAAGTCTCAGATGCATGGGTCAAGATATACTCTAAAGAAAGAGTATACGTGACATTTTACAAATTATTGGAAAGATGCCCTCTGAAATACAGCACATAATCTAGGCCACTGTTTAAAAAACAAGAGCTCAGACTACATCATATTCAAAACAGGGCTACCAGGACCACTAAGGAGAACTTAAATCTTATTTTAAGAATGAAGACTGAAGGAGAATAAATGCTTTCCTTGTTTAGTTTAGCAAAAGAGATGCTGTAAGAGAATGAAAAACAAGGAAGGTATGTAACATAAAGAAATTGAGTGTAAAAGTAAAATATACCCATAAATAGAATGTGGTTGGAGATCTGATGAAGCTTTCTTGCAACTAAAGGAGCAGAGTCCTGAAACAGTCTTCCAATAGTCAGAAACATAAGGGAATAGAGTTTTTAAGACAAGACAGAAAGACTGGGTGACCTGTGCTGAGACTCAGCCAAAGAAGACAGGCTCTGTCCCTCAGGGTTCAGTTACTACAGACCTATCAGAACAAACCAGCTTTTCCATAAACCACATGTACAGGAACATAAGTAATAAGCACCACATTTTCATTTGAACTTGTTTAGAACCCTGTCCTGTGGCAAAATCAATAAAACTTTTCAATCAAGACCTGCTTCAACTGAAAAGTCACTGGAATCAGACCAAAACCATCAGAGAATTGGGTGTTAATGTGTTAATAATGCCACTGTCTTAAAGCAAGAGGGAATATGTAAACATAATGCAAAATTGGGTTCTTAAATTCTGAAAAACTGATGGGCTGATACTCTGGTCTCTGGACAGATACTTTTTTATATCCTCAGCTGGGATTATTATATCATTTTGCAGAAAAAGGTTCTAGAATTGGGGCCCAGATTTTAACTGCCCTCCAAAGAGCGTACAGATTGAACATTAACCTTGCAAGCATCTTGCAAATATGTTTAAAATTTTTGCATTGGCCTTGAAAATAACCAGAAAAGACAGAAGTGTTACTTAAACTCTAGGTCTATCTTTTTGTACGACTGAAGGTATTATAGAGGTAAAAGTCTGACAAAGTGGGCGGGTAAGCTGCTTCACTGAACTAAATTAATTTCTTATTGTGATAAAATTTGCTTTATTCTCTCTCCAGCATCTTTCTAGTCATTGTTACCCTCTTAACCTTTAATGGAATTTCTGGTATTCCCTAATGTTTTCCATAGTGTTACAGATCTGTAAAATAGTTGTAATAAAGGCAGAAATACATTACCTAGCAATTTTTTGGTCTTTAAAATGTTACCTTAAAAATCAATAGCTTCCTAGAGTCATAAATAAAATAACTACTTAATAGTAACTATGCTTTATATAATTTTTAAAAGAAAACAAATCAATAGCAATAAAACTTAATATAAATGCTGCTGAGTGTAGTAGAGTGGCTAGCATACATACAATTTTGCAAAAAAAAAGATTTCATGCTGTATCATATGACTTTATATAATGTATGTCCACCCAAAATGTTTTTAAAAACACTGTATAATTTGTCTTTTCCTCTACAGTTGTATTAAGTTAATAGCTTTACGCAATAAAAATTTCTCAGAATAAACGTATTTAAAACATGCTTTTGTGTATATAATAACCAATATTGTCCATCTGGCAAAGATACACTTTAATTGAAGTTACACAGAAAATAGCCAAAGTACTTACCAGATGTCTCAGTAACTCTAAGGTAAAAATATATGCTTGAAACAAGATGTCTGGGAACACATGAGCAATATAAATTTGCCCCAAAAGTTCATCTGTTAACCATTGTATTGGCATCATCATTTCTTTCCTCCAAGTTCAATCTAACAGAAAGTTATAAACTCTGACTTTTCATCTTCCAGAAATACCAGCTTTCTTTTTAGAAGGGAAATAAAAAGAGAGAAAAAAAGAAATAGCAAGACAGACATGAGAACATAGCTGACTAAAAATGAAGCTCTATCTTCAACACTTAACTGAAAAAACTGGGGCTAAAAAGCTTCATTTTAATAGCTTTATTTTTACTTGCAAAAATACACACCAAATAAATGCAATGTTCCAGTAGCATAAGCCCATTTCTTCCCAGTACAAAATCTCCCTTGTCCATTCTCTACACACTTTTATGACACTATAACTAGAAGCTTTCAAAAAAGTTCATTACAAACATAAAACAAGGCTGCTGGAACCTAGAAAATGCCTCTTTGCCTTTTGTGCTTTCTCACATCTCAGAATCCTTGGCCTGGATGTAGCCCTCCTCTAAATCTCACTAGACATTTAGGCAGTGGAGAAGGGACAGCTTGAGGCTTGTTAAGATGAGGAAAACTATTAGAAGGATAAAGGGTGGAGACTGGGCCAAAGGAAGCAGTGACTTTTCCCTTGGGGTCACAGTCAAATAAGGTTAGTGGAAATTTGAGATAGGCTGGATTCTCTTCAAGTCAAAGCATGGGTACAAACTCCACTTTGGATGTTAAAAATTGTACTGGCATATGACATCTCACATTGAATTGCTTCATTACACAGGTTCTTGCAAGGACATTGTTGTCCAGCCCTGCTCAGTCACTGAATTCTTCTAATGTAGAACACAGCTGATGTCCCAAGGTAACTTAAAGTCATCCCGATGTCCTTGGAACAGCACTAAATCTAAAGGAATAGTGTAAATAATAAAAGAATTCAACTATTTAATAAAAACCCTCACATGTTTAACATTTGAACTCGATTCTCACGTTTGCAGAAAAATCAGCTCTCATATAAATGTTCAAGAACTAGGTGGAAAGCATCCTACTAAGAGAGGACAAGTAAGATATTAAAGGAGCTGTGAGCTTATGATGTACAAGAGGTTGAGAGAACTGAGTCTGTTTAGCCTGGAGACAAGAAGGCTGAGGTGATCTAAGTTCTGTCTTCCACCATTCAAAGTTTATACAGAAGAGAGTCAGACTTTGTCAGAGGCTGGCAACAGAAGCATGAGATGCAAAATGCAAAGGTTGCAGCAGGAGGATTTGGACTGGATTTAAGGCAAAATTCTTCATAGAAAAGCAATTAAGGACTGGACCAGGAGCACAGAGAGGCTGCAGTCTCCATCCTTTAGACAAGGCATCTGAACAACCTGATCTAATCATGAAGTCAACTCTGCTTTGGTCCAGAGATGCCTCCCAACTTAAAATCTTTCTGTGATTCTATAACTATATTGAACATCATGGGCTTTAAGACAATTAAATCAATTTGAGTAAAGGAAAGTGATTTGACGTTTACGAATGACTCAGACTGGGAGGAGAAATCAAACCTGGGTTGACATTTTAACTAAATACATGCGGGAATCTAAAAAGTACAGTCAGATTTACTTTATCCTGTTTCAAATGAAATTAAATGGAGAGACAGAGGAAACATCACGGTATGAAGCAAATGAGTAATTAGGAATCTTCTAAATATCATCCATCTATTCTTCACTGCCACTTTGTTAATAAACATGACTTTAGTTTTCCTGGTTTTATTAAATAATTTTTGAGATAAGTGACATATGTCACTTGCATCTAAAACGCCAGTGCAAACAAGAAGATGACATTACCAGAACTGCTTTAGGATTCTGTTACAAGGTCACATCCTGTCACTTTATACAAATATTATTCCTCTGTAAAGGAATTGGAATGTGAATGATTAATTGCAGACTAAGGACCAGAATCATATGCTGCCTTTTTAGAAAGAAACAACAAAAAGAAAGAAAGGAAAATCAAGACATTCTGTATAATAATTGCTTTTAGACGCATTTGGTGCAACTATGGAAACTTCAAAGTTCTGAAGTAAAAGACAAAGAAACATTTTCTGTTAACACAATGGCTGCTTTGATAGATTTAGAACTTTAGGATGATGTGCTTAATAATTAGGTTTTAATTAAAAAGGTTGAACGGCTCAACTGAAAGAATTGATGTATTGAAGTATTTTGCTTAGGAAGGTTACGAAAATCCTGTTCTACAAATCAAAACAAAGGATAATAAAATAAAATCAGATCAGCATTTGACAGCAAATACACCTTGACCGGCTAGCATCCACAACTGTAAGAGAGCTGGAGCAAAATGTTTTGCACAATGAGGAGTTGTACCCGCTACGATCTTCAATCTCTTAAAAAGTCAGAGAATGGGGCAGAGTGCCCTTTGGAGCACGAGAAAACTCTGGGCAGCACTTCAAACCTACTGAGTAAGTACTTATTAGTGGCTTCTTTAATGGCTTCTTGTGTTAATTTATTAAGCTGTTAGTTGCTTTGCAAGTTTCTAGGCATTTTCAGTAAAACAAAATATCTAAACCAGAGGCAACTATGAGGCTAAAATATAACTTAAACTATTTTATTAATTTTGATAATATAAAATAATTGAATTTTTTTTTTTCAGTTACATTTGATACACAGGTCAAAATTAGCTTAACATTTACGAGCCTTATCCTACACTTCTTAATCAAGGACAGTTTTTATTGTGCTATCAACAGGAAACTTTCCTTCTAGTAAAAATCAGAGGATTAATATGCCAAATAAGTTTAAGATTCTAATCTCAGTCAGTGGGGGAGAAATAAAATGTTTTACAGCTGCCACTGTCCCTACTTATATTGTTAAGGGAGGAAGCATGGGGTTTTTACCTTCACCGCCCTTTTGGGCGTCTCAGCCAAGACTGGAGGAAGTATTCCTTTGTAGAAGCCAAGGAACCTATCAAAGAAAAAAAAGGAATTATTTTTGTATGGATAAACAACATATCGATACCACACTGCCAATTCTATTTTCGCTTTTGAGTGAAGCAACTAACCTTTCAGCATTTCCAGGCACACAGACAAATAATGACACTCTCTGCTTACTTGCTAAACAACTAATGTGCTACCAATTATATCATGTACTGGTGAGATGATATAAAGAAATCAGCAATGAATATGTAAAAATTCAATCCATTTTCTTCTGAGTAGACAAGAAATTGTATTTAAAAGGAGAGGAACATTTTTGACAATGAAAAACAAGCATCATTTCATTGTTTTAATTTGCTTAGCACAGCAATGTTTATATTAAAAACTGAAGTCACAAAACACAGATTTGGAAAAAACTGTGACTTCAGCAAGTTGCATTACAAAAACACTGCTTGCTCATCTGCAGATGCTAGGTCAGACATATTTTAAAGTTTAGTTTTAAACATGACTCAAAATGTATGAATTTATTTTTAGCAAATTAGTTTTAACACAGCTTACCTTTTCAGAGAGCCATAATAGAACACATGTATTTCATCTTGGAAAAAACCATTTGGGCAGTATCTTGTCACTGTATATGTGTGTGTGTGTATATATATATATAAATATATATACACAGCCTGCTACATGCCAGCACACATGGCATTTGCAGGCAGCCTGAGCTCTGCTTACAAGGCCAGTGTAGATACATAACGCTGAGTCTTGGGAATGCTTTAAATGACAAGCAGTTTTCAAAATCCCCATGTGGGGCAGAAATAGACATAGTTCTTGCCTGCTAGGTCTGCACACTAACCTGGATGGTCCATGGTGAGAATTCAGAAAGGGATCTAATGGAATCACCAAGAAGAATCATAGAATCAAGGCTGGAAGAGACCTCCCATTTCAGCTGTCAACCCAGCACCACCATTGTTACCCCTAAACCACTAAACCACATCACCCAGTGCCAGACCCAGATGCCTCTTGAACACCTCCAGGGATGGTGACTCCATCACCTTCCTGGGCAAACTATTCCAATGTCTGACCACCATAAAAGTGAAAAAAAGGTTTTTCAATATCTAATTTGAATTTGCCCTGTCTTAACTTAAGGTCACAAGTTACATCGTTAGCCAACAAGAATACATCCTACAATTTATCCATCTACAGAATGTAGACACATTTATTCAGGACTGTAAAAGGATTCTGCCTACACAAAAAAAAATACTTCTTAAAGGAAAGCATTTGTGTTGCCTTAAAATGTTGAAAGGTGATGATGTTTGGAATGTGATGATTCACCTTTCTAAAGCAGCCTATTATTTGGAATATTTTTGCACAGTGTGTTAGAGACATGGCATCAATAGATTCTCCTATAGTTAATCTCTGCATGTCACAAGAAAACAACTAAATTCATATTCCCCACGTGAATTTAAAATACTACAAAAGCTATACCATTTTCCCCATCCTTCTTCAAATGTTTCTCTGGAGTTCTCTTCATAGGCTTCTCCAATATAAATAAAATAATTGAGGCCTTGTGAGATGCTCTGGGTTGGGCATATTGCTAATCCTTACTCTGACGTAAGCAATGTATGAACTCCAGTCCATGACAAAAGGACATTTTGAGCATTTAATGCAACGATGGTTTCATGACAAAATACTGAAAGGTAAGAGACTTAAGGAATTCAGTTCAGTTATCAGATGTTTGAATTTCCCCAAAGTCTTACTTTGCAAACATAAATAAATATACAAATATACATTTATGTATCTATTAATATAGATATGGATATACCTATGGATACCTATAGATATAACAACACAGATCTACTGGATCCATAGAATCATAGAACAGTTTGGTTGGACGAGACCTTAAAAATCATTTAGTTCCAACCCTCCTGCCATAAGCAGGGAACCTTCCACTAGACCAGGTTACTCTGAGCCCCATCCAGCCTGGTCTTGGTCTTTGTTCTTAGTCCTGGGCCCATCTTAGTCTTTAATACTTCGTACATATTCACAGCATATTGCAGGTTCAGCAAGCTATTGAAATGTCAAATAACCTCAAGCATGTGATTCATACATTTTAATGTGAGTTCAAACTGAAACTGAGGTCCAAGTAGGATCAGCTACAAGAATGCAGATCCCTATAAATACTTTTTTCCTTTTGGCTCAGTCTAAACCCCTGTAAGCATATCTACAACAGGCATCCTGCTTGCAACTTCTAGTACTCCACATGATTGGAATCGGAAAATTAATGTCCTCCACTGCTTTACTCACTGGTGTAGCTCTCACTACAAAAAGTGAGACTCGGTCTTGGTCCAGATTTTCTCATTAGTAAGAGATGCATAAGCAGAGGAATATGCAGTGTGAAGCAACAATTCAGTTCTACAAACACACAGCAGCACTACCTAGCCTTACACAGCACGACAGGTTCCTTTTGTACACTCAAAATGTCTGCAGCTACTGGACACATAAACCTTGAAACATTTCCACAGTCTCTGAGGATCTCAGAGAAAACTTTTCAGAGAGAATGTGGAGAAGAGGAAGGATATACTAGGAATTTGAGCAATACATTTGTCATGTTAGCAATCTTGTAAGGCAGGCAGTAGCTTCTAAAGAGCAATCCAGCATTATACCACAAGTCAGTGTTGAAATACCAGTGATTCAGGTCATCATTAGGCCAGCCAGTGGATTATTTGAAAGCTCTTGAGAAATGGGAACTGAAAATATGAAAAGCAATTATTCATTGCTTCTGAATCACAGAAAGGCTGAGGATGAAAGGGACCTCTCGAGATCATCTGACTCAACTCTTTGCTCAAGAAGGGCCACCTACCACCAGTTGTCCAGGACCGTGTCCAGACAGCTTCTAAGTATCTTCAAAGAACAACTATCTTTTGAGGAAGGAGATCCCACGATTTCTCTGGGCAGCCTGTGCCAGTGCTCAGTCACCCCCACAGTAAAAACGTGTTTCCTGATGTTCATATGGACCCCCCCCGTGCCTCAGTTTGTGTCCATTGCCTCTGGTCCTGTCACTGAACACCACTGAGAAGAGCTTGGCTTCATCCTCTTTGCACTCTTCCTTTAGGTACTCATGCACACTGATCAGATTCCCCTCTGAGCCTTCTCTCCTCCAGACAGTTCTGTCTCTCTCAGCCTTTTCTCATATGAAAGATGCTCCAGTCCTTTAATCATCTTAGTGGTCCTTCAACTGAACTCTTTGTGTTATGTCCATGTCCATGTCTCTCTTGTATTGGGGAGCCCAGAATGACCCAGCACTCCAACTGTGGTCTAACCGGTGCTGAGCAGGGGGAAGCAAACACCTTCCTTGACCTGCTGGCACCACCCCTGCTAAAGCAGCCCAGGATAGCAGCAGTCCCTGTGGTTGCAGGCCATGTTGCTAGCTCATGCCCAGCTTGGTGTCCCTGAGGACCTACAGGTCCTACGCTGCAAATCTGCTTTCCAGTTGATTGGCCCCCAATATAATACTGGTGCGTGGGATTATTCTTCCTCACGCACAGGACTTCACACTTCCCTTGTTGAACTTCATGAGGCTCCTGTCAGACCACTTCTCCAGCATGTCAAAGTCCACCTGACTGGCAGTACAACACTCTGGAACACCAGCCACTCCTCCCACGTTTGTATCATCAGTAAACTTGCTGGGGGTACACCCTGCCCCATCATTCAGAACGTTAATGAAGATGTTGAACAGAGTTGGATCTAGTACTGACCACTGAGGTACACTGGTAGTTACTGGCCTCCAGTTAGATTTTGTACCACTGCTCACCACCCTCTGGGTCTGGCCATTCAGCCAGTTTTCAACCCACCTCAGTAGGTGCTTAACAGAAGCTTTTGACATCCTTTACCAAGCTCAACTCCAAGTAGGCTTTGACTTTCCTAACCCAGTCTCTGCAAGCTCAGGCTGTCTCTGTACTCCTCTCATGTTACCTGTCCCTGCTTCCACCTTCTGTATGCCTTTTTTTTTTAATGTTTGAGTTTTGCCAGGAGCTCCTTGCTCAACCACACAGGCCTCTTGGGATTTTTGCTTGACTTTCTGCATGCTGGCATGGACTTGAGTGGACGCGATCCTTAAGTATTATGCAGGTTCCCTGGACCCCTCTTCCCTCCAGAGCCCTTTATCATGGGACCTTTCCCCATGAATAAGCAGACCCCTGAATAAGCCACAGTCTGTTCTCCTGAAGTCTAGGGCTGTGAACTTGCTTTTTGCCCTGCTCCCTCTTCTCAGGATCTGAACTCCACCATCTCATGGTCACAACAACCAAGGCTCACTTTGACCTTCATCCCAGTGAGGCCTTCTTCATTTGTGTGTTAGAGCTCCAGTGGAACACTTCTCATTGGCTCTTTCACTTGCATCAAGAAGTCATCATTAATGCTGCTGGATTGCTTATGCCCTGCAATGTTGTCCCTCCAGGAGATATCAAGGTAGTTGAAGTCCCCACTGAGGATCAGGGTCTGCAAATATCAGTCTGCTTCTGGCTGTCTCTACAGGGCCTCTCTACAATCTGCTTGCTCTTCCAAGTCAGGCAGCCCATAGCAGAAGCCTACTACCAAGTCACCACTATTGGTCTGCTCTTTAATCCTTACCCATAAACTCTAAGCATTGAACCTCAGGCAGGGCTCCATGCATTCCAATTGCTCTCTCCTTGTCTTCCCGGCCAGCCCTTCCCAAAGAGTCTTTATCCCTCCACAGCAGCACTCAGTCCATTCACCACATCTCTGGGATCCTGATGAGATCCTACCCCTGCAGCTGCACACAGATCTCCAATTCCTCATGGTTATGTCCCATGTTGTGTGCCCTGGTGTGCAGGCTCTTCGGAGAGACTTCCTCACTCACATGCAAATGCTTGAGGTGACCCCACTTGAGCCCTGTTTTATTCCTCTTGTGTTCCTCGTGGTTCACATCACCCCCGGCGCTTTGCTTGGCAGCCTCTCCATTGCTCCCTCAGAGCTGTGGTAACTCTCCCCATCCCTCAGGGCTCTTGGATTAAAGCCTTCTGCATCAGGTCAGCCACCCTGCAGAAAAGATGTGTGTGCAAAGATATCACTCTGCCTGTGATGTCAGGCTGATCTGCTTACTGCAACTGTAAGGCTGATGCTGAAGATTTTCTGCCAGAGGAACCTCTACTGTGAACCAGGAGAATCTGCAAAGCCCAGCAAGTATTTTCATGGCTCTGTGAATCCCTAAAATGTCAAGGGATCTGTAACTGGGTTTCACTGATTTATTCCTCCTTCCTCTGTGGAAGCAAATCTCTTCATGAAAAACAGGCAGGAAGGAGTTAAGGTCTATTCCTATGGAACACATTAAGTTTAGAAATCTAAAAACACATGAAACTTTGAGGATATACATCCATATATGCAATATGTAATTCAGTAAACATGGTAAGAACTAGCTCAGTATTTAATTAGGAGCTGTGGTTTAGGGTTTTTTTCCCTTCCTGATTTGAAATAGAAACAGAAAAAAGGTTAGTAAGCACAGCCAGTGAGATGAAAGGAATAAATGAAAGGAGGAAGTAGAAGACAATCCCATCCCATCACTGCCTATTGTCAACTGACTAATTTTTTGAATAAAGTGTTTTAGAACCTCCTGTGCCTGAGGTGGAGGACAAGCAACTGCCCCCAACTTTTACAAATAATGTTTTACAAACTACTCATTAAAGACAGTTATTTCAATCTTTGCAGAATGAACTATTTACTTAATTAAAAAAACCTAGCATGATAGTAACAAGAAGTTGAATGGCTTTGCCAGTCAAAAAGTACATACACAACAATCTTATACTTCTGTTTTGCTTGGCCAATTGAGTTCGCTTATTTGCCCACAGAGTATGAAATTTTTTAAAGTCAGCTAATGAAAAGTATTGACATTTCATATTTGAGAGATATTGTCACCTGGACTCAAGCCTTCCTGCAAAAAACTGCTGTTCAGAAAAATTATGAAACAGCAGCAACAGCAATCACTGCAGGGTCTGATAGAAGAAAGAGGACATGACATCATATCCCTAGCTAGAGACACTGGAAAGAACAAATAAATTTCTAACAGAAACACAGCTACATCTTATTTTGTTTCAGCATTAAGGGTCTAAACGAACATCACCATTCAATTGTATTCTGGGCAAGAGCCCAAACTCATCTTTGCAGCAGTTGATTTTGAAACATTACAGTCAATCACATCTTCTCAATTTGTTCTTCCAGGCTTTCCCTATCCTTCTGGTTTCCATTTCTTGTTTGGAAGCCTTGAGTCATTCACCCTGGCAAGACAACCAACCTAAATCAGTTATTTTCTCCGAATTATACTGAAATTGCGATCTTGCTTAGCTTGTTGTTTTCTTCCTCTGTCTTTCACATCATTTTCCCTTTAAGGATCTAATAAAGCTGATTGAAGGCATAAGCACAATATTCCCTTTCTTTTGTTGCTGTCAAACCCAAGGCACTTACCCACATTGTTTTATAATTGAAACAAAAAACCTCTTAGGTCCAATTCTGCTTTCATTACTTCTGCATTATCCCAAGTATAAATAAAAGACCTGGCTTTCATGACCACATCAGTTACATGAAACAAATGCACAACTTTCAGATTTTACAAAATGTTTTATTTAAACAAAGGGAAGGAATTTTGAAGACGCGATTGGTAAAAAGGTGCGTGTTGGTCAAAAAGAGGAAGAAAATAGGTCTAAATAGAATTAAATTTGCTTAGAATTTAATTTATATCAGGAAAAAGGTACCTTTCAATTTCATGGTATGTAGCATGTTGTGAATTTATTACTAACAGAAAATAAACAATTGAACACAGGGCAATACTACTTTAACATAACCATAGTGTGAAGTGATCTTTGTGTTGACCTAGCTGGATATTTAAAAGATTCTAAATTCCCAGAAGTTTCAGAAAAACAAGCAAGTGCTTAGTGAAGGCAGGCACAAATTAGTACCTACCGCTGAGAAGAAGGAACTTAGATTTAGCCATTTATTTTGAGAGCTGCAAGCCACTAACCAGTTCACACATGTAGTCCACCCTCAATCCAAGCATTTACAACCATTTGCCCAGCTGAAGAGGTATGCTATAGGGAAGGCTGAGTGTCATTCTGGGACAACTGGCACGGAGTTTGACATACTTGAAAAGATATTAAATATGTGTTGGACACATTCACAGAAAATGAGGCTTGGACACTCTGCTGCTCTCCAAAAAGCTTTTTTTTTTTTTTCTCTTGTGAAGTATGTTATGTATATTATCCTACTGCTAATGTTAAATACACATCTCTACAGGAACCCCATATAAACCTATCAATGACACAGTTAGCTAAGCTGACTTCTGAATTGCTATTATGCAATTATATTTCTTTATTTATTCTGCGTCTGCTATACAGATATCTGCCATTTTAGACACCGGCACTAAATACTAGGTCCTCATTTTCATAGCATATTTCACTTTTTTTTAAACCCAGCTCTTATTGCAACACCTGGGAATTAAGGAAAAACATAATTATTTTTTGCAGCAAGTAAAATAGAATTAGATGTTACCCTGTGCCTGTAGTAACACTGTTACACTATATGCTGAAAGAAGACCAAGCCTCCAGCTATAAGAACACTAGAAGCCAACCAATTAATGAAAGAAATCTCTCAAATAAGTTAGGACAACACACAGTATGAAAAGTGACTGGTTAAAAAGGAAGAGGCTGTCGGTGAAAGCTATTAAGATACTTCAGGAAAGTACTAACAGTGGAGAAGCTGGCTCAGAAACAATCAGACTGGCCAAGAAATGGATTAATAATCAGCATCAATCCACCTCACTTATTCAAAATGACAGTCATCACCGTATTTACTGCATGTGGGTCAGATTATGAAGTTATTATGATCCATCATCCATGTGACTGTTATTCTTACTGAGAAATGAGTCTTTCTTCCATGAGTTTTAATCGCCTCTCAATCTCTTGGTCAAAACCCTTGCTAATTTTTTGGCTTTCTAAGCTGCATTCTGAATTTATATGAGTTACAGGACACATCTAAATATAAATCCCTCAAGAAATGGAAAGATGAAACCTTTTCCTTCCTTTCTGGTGTCTGTGGCAGCAAAAAGTGAGAGTTAAAAAAAAAAAAATCTTTGTTAAAATTTCTTTCTACTCAAATGATAGTCTTTTATACTTTTTTACTTTTATATATTATTTACATATTTCTCACATGCTTTCTGTGTTTTGCTATACCCAAGTAACTAAGGAAAAATAATCTAGGAAAGTGAAGGTGTAGCCTCGCATTGTAACACACAACACAGCCTCAACAGTTTCCCATGTGTGGAAAAAGACATCTTGTTCTGGATTTTTTTCCCCGAGGATGATTATAAATTAGTTATTTAAGTGGTACATTGTTACTGTGTACTGCTTGTCTAATAGATTAATTTGAACTAAATTAAACTGGATTTTTAAAAATGTAGATGTACTCACATCTCTGCCACTTACTCTGCAAGCGCCGGGGGCCCGTGAAGCTGGGCTGGCACTGCTTGCAGGGAGTAACGGGGCTGCCTGGGAGGGTGGTGGGAGCTGGCAGGCAGCGAGGCAGGACTCTGCCAGCTGCAGCACCTCTGCTGCTCCCCGCTGCCAGCCCGGCAAAGCGCTCGCTCTGCAGGGCTCCCGCCACCGCTGCCTCTGCCTTCCCAGCGCGCTCCTTCTGGCTGGCCCCAGCACCAATGAACGAAATACCAGTTTGGCCCTTGCTTCTGAGAAGCCTTAAGCTGGTCTGTTTGATGTATTTCCTGTTGAAATCAGTGCAAATGGCAGTGTTATTATCACTGGCAGCTGGTTTAGACTCTTACAGAATTACCTGCATGTAATCACTAGCTGGGCTGTAGAAAGGGTCTACATGTCTCATTTCTTACAGCTGACAGCATTTCTTCCCCCAAAGACTTTCCCTCTAGCTGCCCCTTTGTTTGCAAGAGGAACAAGCTACAGACATGCCAAAACAGCTTTGCCTAGAGCTTCTGAAACAGAAAAATTCTTCATTGCATTTTGGACTGTCAGGATTGGCAGAATGTTTCATTTGTTCAGAAGGAGTTTTAGTTGTTCAAACACTAGAAGAGAATTTACGGGTTTTTTTCCCCTTTTGCCAACAGTACTGCCATAACTGGTACGACAGGAAGCAGTCACTGTTTTAAAGTAGCTCCACACCTATGTCTATTGAAGCTAAAGAATGCAAGAACACGATTTTTAGTTTTGACACCAGAGGAAAAAAATAGACATTTTGGGAGATGTGCTTAGAAATCTGAATCTGACACTAAAAAATAAAATCATAGAGAGGATAATTAGATGTGTTCTCTGGAAAAGACTGACAGCATTTCTCTGTGTTAAAATGATCTTGTGATTCATTAAACAAAAAATCATGAGATGAGCAAAATTACTGTGCTTACCCTGGGAATGTGTTCTACTTAAATTGGTTGTGACTTCATAAAAATACAACGTTAAGTTGTTTTAATTCCATCAGAAAAAATGTGGCTCAGGAAGGAAAGTTTTGATTGCAAGTTAATGTTAGCCTTCATTGGAATAAGTTATACTCTTCAATATCCACATGCATAATCCCCGGGGAGTTATATGACGCCATGTATTCTTTCCCATCTGCTAGTTAAATATGAGATTCAAGAGGCTTTCAGTGTCATTATACAGATTAGTGACTCTCCCAAGAGGAATCTAGGTTCATGATACAGTGAATAACTTACAATGAGATTCTGAAGACCAACATTCAGAGATCATTTTGTGTTTGCATGAGTTTTGCACCTGCAATTATTTGTGCTTGTAATTTAGGTTACTTAGATGTTTTTAACTTACAGATGCAATCAGTGATGTAGATACTTAAACTGAACTGAACTGCAGGCAAACATAACTGCAGGTGCAAAATTTTGTCTGTAATTATTTGAATTCATAAACACATCCATCTTCCGAAGTCTAAAGTAAAACTAGGCCAGTAGTGGTTTTGTACAGTATATTTAACAAGCTAAAAATCATGCATAATTTTCTCGATTTTCAAAAAAGCTCACGAGTACTCTTTTTAGCATTAAAAATAATAGGGCATCGCTAAATATATACAAACATGAATAAAACAATTTGATTTCATCTTTTAGCATCTTGACCACCTTTGGGGTATTTTTCTTACTCCCTTTACAATGCCTGTAGCAGGAAAATAAGGAAAGATGCCTGATTTTGTAACAGCAATTCTGTTGATAGTTGCACCAGCAGAGAGCAAAAGTGCTATAGGCACTGAGACCAAAGCGTGCAGAATTTGTGGCACTACCCAGACAGTGAACAGCACCATGAACTTGTACACACACTGGCACTTGAGTTTCCACCTGGCAGGCAGTTGTGGCATCTGGACATACCACGGGAGTGAAAGGTATTACTACACAGATGTGTGAGGAAGCTTGTACGAATGGCAACTACTCGCCTAAAGACAGACAAATACCTGTGCTTGTCATCAAATATGGATGGTGTTATAGGCAAGTTATCAAAAAAGTTTTGAGTACTTGGGAGCAAGAAAATAACTCCTTGAAAAGCACAAATTTCCTACAGTTACAGCTACTGTCCCTAGGTACAGAGGCAGTCCCCCAGACCTTTTCCTTCACCTTTGGAGGGCCATCGTGCAGTGCCAGTGGGATACAGCGAGGGCACAGGTGTGGAACCCAGCTCCAGCCCTTTGTTCCACACAGCTCATCCCAGCCCAGGTTACACTGCTTGAGAAAACTCCGTTGTATGAAGACCTCCATTACACACTGACAGTCATGGATGTAGGAGCAATGCCCAAAAGGATACCTCCTACTCCTCATGCACCTAAAACATCCTAAAAATACCACAGGGGTTAATACATTTTCCTCAGTGTTACTCCCATCTATGAACAAAAGGTGTTGACAGTTATAAATTTTTTTTTTTTAATCACAAAATATTTTAAACATAAGAGGTCCCTTTTCAGTCAAGATGCAGCAATGTTTTCAAACAGATTCTACCTTCAGTACTATGATAGTCCCACCCTAGGATGACATTTTGCTTGTCCTTTTTGCACAATTTACAACATAAAGCACTATGATATCATGTGATTACTTTGTGAGGTGACTAACCTTGACTCTGAGTCTATCTAAGAGAAAACAGACAAGGAAAGTAAGGTTAAATGACTGAGAAATTAAGAAGATTTATCAAAGATTTACCAAAGGATTCCAAACAAACTTTGACTGTTAAACTATTAGAAACAGATTTTTCAAGGATTTGCACCAAAGATATACCTTTATGATGAAAATCCTGCTACGAGGTTGTGATGCAGAGTTATGTAAATACTTTTCGAGATCAGATCAACAGGCAAGGCAGATGTGTGAAGAATAGTGTAGAAGTTGCTGTCTTAAATATTGTTAATTGCTAATTATCCTAATTGTTATTATTACTGCTTTTTATTATTCAGTAATCTACTCTTGTTTTATGTAGTCTTGTCTCACCTACCAACAGTGTCCTCATCTGCATAGACATCTGTAAAGAAACTTGACAAGTTTTGTCTTAAAAAGTAATGGAGTCTGTTTCTTGGTGATGTGGCAGTTTGTACTGGATTATTTATTTTTAAAAAAAGCTAGCAATGTGTTCTTTGAGCAGCAGACCTGCCTCAGCAGGTTTAACCTGAACATCTATTTTGAAATGTTTTCTTTTTCTCAATATACTCTTCTGATCCAGCACTCTTCACAACTTGAATTCTTCTGCAGAAAAGAAATTTTGCCACTTGGGCATTGAATAAACAAAACAAATGAACCCTCCCTCCTAAGTTACTTTTAAAAGCATAAAAGGTATTTTACTTTGAAAAAAATGAACAAATCGTTTCATATAGCAATTCAAGTAAATACAACACATGCTATTTTACGGTCTACAGCACCATTTTTTTTTGTTTCAAAACTTTCTTCATTTTATGACTTAAAATAAAAGTACCTATATAACCATCACTGTGTCAAAAAGAAAGTAATTTTTTATTAAATTTGCTTTTCTTCTAGATCTCTAATTTTCTCTGAGTTTCCAAAAGAGAATCTTTTTTCCTTTGTAATTCACAAATATGTCATGAGACTTGCTTGGTAACCAGCTCTGTGCTGGACCTAGAATTCAGCCAGATTAGCCAGAGATCACCATTACACCTCTACGGCAGCGCTGTTTGCCACGATCTCACATCTAAGTGTACCTGCAATTTGCAACCACACTACTTCCCTCCCCACCATCATCAGAGAGCATTTACAAAGCCGGTATAAACGACACTAGACACGACTCAATGACTGCCTTTGGTACTACAGATTTGATTTAGAGACATGTGAAAACCTTATCTATGGACAGTGCAGCCAGCAAGGACGTAAGAACACGTTTATGTCGTCTTAACTGGGGTAACAGGCTGCTTCCTTGCAAACAGCTGTGGAAGATAAGAAAGTCTGTGCTACAAGCAGCTTTGTAAGGCAAGAGTGAGCAGAGAGCTCCAAGTGCAATGATTTGGGTTCTAATTGTAGCAGGTCTTGAAGGAACACACGGTTAAGTCGTTTGAAGTGCCGGGCATCCACAGGTAATGCTCCAAAACAAAAAGCATCCAACTAGATCAGCATTGATATGCAACCCAGTAGGTTCTTCTATGGGTTCTGTTTTGCTATAAGGTAAAAATGCTGAAAAGTTCATGAATGTCAGTGAATTTTTAATAAAATGTGTGTCTGCAGTTCAAGAAGAACTACACGATTTATTATTTTGTACTGAAACTATGTAAAACTGGCAACACAACAAAAAACCCTGCAAAACTCAGCAGTGTTGTCAACAGCCTTGTGTTCTCCTTTTAGGTTACAAAAATTCAGACAAGGATACCACCTGAGGCCAGCTGAAGATTATCTAAAAAGCTGCATAAATAAAAAATTGGGAGAACTCATAAATTGCTAAGCAGTAGTATTTCTGAAAGCTGTAGTTTATCTTAATTTTTATTCTGTCATGATGCACTTGATGGTTTGTTTATGATGAGTTTTTCCTTCAAGGAAGAACAAATGTTTTAGTAAACAAATTTTTACCCTTTCTCATGTAATGGTGAGTAACAGAGCTATGGACAGTTCTCCAGTGATTCACCTCTCACTGAAGTCAAAGTAGCCCTCTTGATTTTAATAGAATTTATACCACATCTTCTGCAAAGAAGTTTTAAGGGACTTTGGAGGACGTAACTACTCCTTTGCTTTCAAAGACTATATATTCCTTAATTTTTTCTCTAAGCATCCAAGACCTTTTTGTACCTGTGTTTCTCCCTTTATATTTTTCTGCCTTTTTTATCTATGAAGGCTATAACCCCAGTTCCAAGTTAAAAATCTTGGTACCATTTGTTTTCCAGAGACAGAACAGAACAGAGTAGTGCTACATTCAGGCTTTAAGCAAAACCAGTGAATCTAACTTATGAATGCTGATATATGTCTATTGTCCTATACAGATCTATACCACTAACAAACACAACCAGCCTTTCATGAATTGTACATTTTGATTCAGGGTTCGTAACAAATGGTTTTTTTGGTTTAGGGACACTTAAAAAAGGGCTAAAGTATGTTCCGATAATGAACGGCTAAAACTTACACTTGGGGACATAAAAAAATCATAAATAATCAATAGAGTGGAAAGAGAAATGCAATGCTTTCCATCGTCTCCAGGGTCTGCCCTACACGGACCCCTTAGAAACCACAAAGTATAAAGCAGTGCCTCATAATGTAATGAATACTTGTGCTCAGTGGGAAAAGTACATTTACCACGTATACAGGGACAGAATGAGGCAGTGCATGGAGCCCCGGTACTGCAGCTCGAGTCTGCTACCAGTTGAGCTAAAGCAGAACTACATTAGCTGGCACTAACAGCAGTTCATTTACCCCGGCTGCAGGCAAGCTGTCGTAAGGCAGCAGCGCAGCACACACACAGCCACAATCCCTTTTCAAGCAAAATGAGTAGGGAAAGGAGCTAAGGAGAAAAATACAACCCTGTATTAAGTTTAATGTATATATCCATCTAATTAATTCATTTTTCAAAGTTATTTAAGCCTCTGGGAATGCAGCTTTCCTACGAGACATTACATTCAAGTGGCACTATATCACAGCAAGTCAAGCACATAGAATCATCTTAGAGATGACAAATAATAAAGTACTACTTTAGATTTTCAGCTTATTCACTCCATATTTGTTTGTGATGATGTGGTAAAAAAAAAGCTTTGGATCTCATTTTTAACCATTTTACTGGACATCCGGTGTTTGCTGCTTAAAGTTTCACTATTACCAGGGTCATTGTAATTCTATAGCACATCTGGGCCAAATTCCCTGGCAGTTTTTAGTGAATTCTGTGGCAGTGGAAACATCTGTAGCTGTGCATAGTTCCACACACAGAGAATTGTGAGGAGCTGCAGAATTTTCTTGGACGTTTTACGTTTTGGTGTCCAAGAAATTACCCACTGGTAATGGATGATCTTTTAGTTGGGTTTGTTGGTTTTTTTTAAATTTTAATCTTCTGTGGGATATGTCCAAATCAAGTAAAACCACATTGATTCTAATCACTAACATTTTATTTTCATCAGTTATTAAAGAAAACACTGGTGCCTCAGTCTTCATGTTTTCAGAAGTACACACAGCCTTTGGAAACATTTTCTTGGAAGTGGGTGAACTGATGCAATGTGAAACTGGCCTAGTCACTGAAAATGTTGAGAACTGCAAACAAAGCCTAGGTCTGAGGAGTTGAAGAGAAGTTGAGCAAAAGAGTCTTGCAACAAAGGACCAGGCACAGTATATCATTAATTCTTATCTTTTAAGGTAAAAATCGAGATTAAAAAAGTGGAGCAGTATCATACATCTGCCTTTTGTGCACAATCAAGTTTTGTGTTAAAAATCTTTTAACATTTAGTTATAATATAATCTAAGTTTCAGTTATTCATTTTAAAAAGATAGAACAAAACTATTACTTGTTACAACAAAAGGCCTGTGAGAATGAATGTTCTGGAAGAAATAGTTTCTTACTCCCCAGATCCTGAAGTACTTGTGCCAACTGGTTAGGATAAAATCAGTATGTTACAATTGCGTGGACTTGATCCAAAACTTTGCTTGCAAAACAACAAAAATCCTCAACCAACCAAAAAAAAGAAAATCCTAACACCAGGTTTCTTTCCAGTAGTGTAACATATCACTGATTAAATCACCAGAGGAGTAAACTCTATTTGTTTTGTTACTTGCTGAGTGACTGAGCAGTTCGTGTTGTATGTGCTTGGACTGGCAAAGTAAAATATCATCTACATATCAGCCTAATTCCTAATGTGAATGAAATCCTAAATTCTTAAGAATTATAGTAAAGATATGGAAGGAAGGAAGGAAGGAAGGAAGGAAGGAAGGAAGGAAGGAAGGAAGGAAGGAATAGGGAGATGACAGGACAAGAGCAGAAGAAGCTAAAATGTTATACCTGTGATGGATGTGTAACAGGAGCATTTATGGTTTGAAATTCTTTTCAGGGTGACTGAAGGTATGCTCAATAGGGATAAAAACCCCTTTCACTTTGCTATATTTGTTCTCATACAGATTAAACAGAACATTGGTCTTGAAGATGGGGAATATGAGCAGCAGTCTAGGCGGAATGCAGAGAAGAGCCAGAAAGAGCCAGAGACGATGCCTGGAACAGGAAACCTATGATATTCCCTACCAGACCGAGGTAGAAATTCCTTCCTTCACCCCAAACTGTAAATAGGTAAGACTCTGAGCCTCCAACCATAAACCAATCCCCCTCTCCCCAAATGGATTTCCTTTTTATGTCAAAAGACTAATCCATGCTATCACATCTTCATCTGTATCCAATCACACTTAAAAGGAAGGAAAAAACCCCTCTCTACCATGCTTCTAGTCAATTGTGCATTAAGAAAAAATAATCCCTCTTGATCCTTGACAGTGACTTGCTGAAGCTCTGAAGCATGATGTAAGTACAGTCATTACTATAATGCAAACGTCCAAGTGCTATGGTAGGTTCAGGGCAGTGCAAGATTTCCTGTTCTCAAAGCTTAACACAAGGCAGGGGATGAGTTACAAGACTAGACTGCAAACTCAGGAGGGACCCCTTAGGATACATCATTTACTCGTACAAGTTTTCACCTAGACACTACATTAAATAATGTCTGTAAAGACTTAAGTAATGGCCCTGCAGCACAGGTCGTCCAGATAATTGCTGCAGTGTTTTTCTGCATTCAGAGAAAGCCGTGTTTGAAGGCTGCACTTGCTTAACATCAGATTCCAGGTACTGGCTGTGGTGAACATCCATGAGCTCCTAGGTGCCAGAAAACTTTGTCTGTAGGTGAAAAATAGATCTATCCATAGCAATCAAGTAACTTTTCAATGTTCTCTTTCACAACCAGAAAAATTTAGCCCCTCAATTTTTATGACACAATATTTATCTTCCTCCTGGTACAGTTTTGTGGACTTCTCAAACTTCTTCATATTTCCTCAATATTTTTCTTTAACATGTTGATTTAATTCTGTATTTTATTGGTTGTGTTACCAAATTTATATAGAGAGGCAAAATTCTGTACTTCCTTACTATGCCTTGGTTGTGTATACTTTAGGATTGCATGATCCTTTTTGCCATGGTACAGTTCTATGAGTTCATGTCATGTAACTATCTTTAACAATTAATTTTTTCAGTGCTACTGCTTCCTAAGACAATGTTGTCTGCATTGTTGATATAGTAAGTATAATCTCAATTTTGATATCCACTCGATTTACTTTGTATTTGGCCATATGAAAATGCCTTTAGTTGCACAGTGACCATGAAATTGGGTGCAATTCTAAAACAATAATCTGTTCTCACTTACCGCCCCACCAGTTTTTGTGTCTATTGAAACAATTACCAACTTCATTAAGTGTTCACAAGGAATAAAACACAATACTGATTCTAAAGGGAGAGGCCTGGGATGAATTATACATTTAATTCTGGAGATAACGATGGCTTTGAAGCATTCCCAAACCAAGCTTGAGAAAAACAGAGACTTTAACTGATAATATTTCAGTATGCATATTTAAAGCGTGTGAAAGTATTAGTTTCACTTCAGGGATATTCTGAATTCTTTCATCTGCCTGGCAGGCAGAAAATTCACCTTACTGCCAGAAAAGTCACCCCGCAAAGATAACTGGGCCATGATTCCACAGATCCAATTTAGGTCATTTGAAGCTCCATTTGGTATACTGGTTTGCTGATTGAGACAGACTTTTTCAAGAAATTATTTATATAATCAGTATTGAATATTATGGCACTAAAATCATAGAAGGTGAAGCCCTTTTATCTGATTTATATTATCTGGGTAAATTATTTTCTAGGTGTTGTAAATGAATAATGTCAACAATGATGGGGGAATGTTTATATTCCTAAAGAATAGTTATCATTTATTGCATATCTCAAGAGATTATACGATAACTGTTTTCTTTCCATTCAATAGTAACATGTACCACTTTTCTTCCTTACGTGAAAAAGGACTTCCTAGCTGTGATGACAGAAAACAGTTTACGAAAATATTAAAGAGCTAATAAACACGGCCAGCAGGTTTTCAATTTAGCAATCATGAAGGTAGTGAAAATGGCTTGTGGAATTAAAGCCAAAGTTGTAAGCTACATTCTTACTGATAACAGACTTACCAATTCTCTGCCATCTTTTAAATGAACCATTTCATCCAGTTCATGTTGGTTTTTTTCATTTTGCCCTCCACTTTATGCTATAATCACAGCCACAGTGAGACATTTTGGTGTCCAGGGAGTATCTCCAAGCCCTGGGCACTGCCCCCACCAGTCCTCCAGCCAGCTGCCCTTGCCTTTTGTGTTCTCTGCTCTGTCTTCCCAGGTGGCAGCTACAACAACTGAAATTTACCATATTTACCTCCAACAGTTCTGGCTATGCTTGAATTCTGGTTTCACACACATTTGGGATAAACCAGCACTGCTGTGAAAGAAGAAATAAACCTATCTCCCTCATTTTCCTTTCCTAGTCGCTCTGTCCTGCCCCCACAATAGCCTGTCTATTCTGCTGGCTAAAGATCTGTGTGCGACATGATGACCTAGCCAGGGGGAACCCTTCTGGATTAGCAACACATTTCTTGTTAAGTGGCCAGGTTAACATTAACCCAATAATTTCTCCAACATCCAAGACTCCAGACCAGGTGCAGAAGGGCATGTGCTGGCACAAAGGTGAGTGTGGCACAAAACCAGGAATGCACAACTCTGGGCACACAGAATCCACCACTTCTTCTTCTGGTGGCAGAGCTGGTTTAAAGCATCCATGAACCACGGCTTTGGTTAGACGGAAATTGTAGTCTGTTATGTTTTCTTCTTTGAGTTTTGATGTATGGTTCACATCTTGCTGGGTATTATACTTCTCCAGCTGTGCTGCAATAATGGCACCTCTACCCTCTCATCAGGCAGTAATTTTGAATTAAAAAGCCTCTTCTAGGGATGGCTTCTAAAGTACAACACATACCACCTCATGAATGCGGTAACCGATACGTCGACATTCCAGAGTGCTAAATAGGTGAGGATGTTGGCTTTCAGGAACAATCCCTTGCCAGATAATACTTCATTATCTGACAGACCATCTGGTTTCCAGTCCATCAATGCTATATTACTACAGTCAGCTCTCTATGCTTGATTATTGCCCAACATTTGTATTACTTTGTAAAAAACAGAACTCAAAAAGAGAAAAAGAATCTTCCACGGACTGAGCAAGACAAATCACCACTTGCTTATGTACTTGTCATTGTCATTTTTGGATAATGGCCAAACAGTGGATTTTTGTCCATGTGACTCGTGAATTCAGAGTACAGCATACCCCATTGTTATCAGGAGAAAGATCACCAACTTTTAATTGCACAATATATATAAACACAGCTGGGCTTGTGACTCATTTTGTAATGCAATATGTTACTCCCTAAAATTCTGTTTCAGGTGTGACCTCAGGACTCCTTCAATTCCAGTTGTTGAAGTCTCTGAGATTTACAGTGGTATACTCCTAGACTACCAGGTATATTTAAAGAACAATTTTTTTCTTGGATTTTAGAAGGAATGCGAATGAAAAGCTGTATCTATTGGATATCCTTTTGGTGTCTGTTCAGAGCACCCTGTCTTAAGAATGACTAATCAGAAGAATGTACAGTTCATAATTCTGTAACCAATGATAGTTGATCTCTTTACAGTAAAATAGGCATTTCTTCAGTGGGAGGAATGTCACCATGGCAACATAATGACATTACAGAACAAGATCAGGAAGAACAATATTAGTTGCATTTATTAAAAAGTATATATTTAATTATGAATAAAAATAGTGCTTTAGTGTAGTTAATATTGGAATGAATTTTTTATAAATATTGTATCAGCTTTTAAGTGAAGCTGGTCCTCACTCCTCATTTGTTACCAGCTCCCAGAATTTCACTTTTGTGCATAACTCCCCTTTCCACAGGAATCAGCAATCTCTTTTATTTTTTTTTCAATAGTCTTAGGGTAAAATTCCAGTTATCCCTCTGTAACTGATATCGTCATCATCCCTGCCAATACATGGCGTAAGTTAAATACCTGGTTCAAAATCTAGATGCCTAATGAAACTCTATGGCTAAATAAATAAAACTCAGAACAAAATATTTTGGAAAAAAATGGCGATTAGCTTCCAGTGAAAAATGCATAAATAAACAATTAAAGAAATGTTTAATGTCTTTTCTATTCTTTTTTTTCCCCCCATAAATGGAATACTTTTACAGTGAGCACTCTAGCCACTCGTGATCACACTCTTACGGGACATGTCTGAAGTCCTTTTTTCCAATAATGAAACACAAATAGAAGTATAAGCAAGTTAGTGTGGTTAGACCAGGCTTCCTCTCAGGGGAGTTGGTTGTAGAGAGAGAAGTGAGGACTCAGTCTTGTTCAGGATGCTGTGTAACCCCAGGCACCTGACGTGTTGCTATGCTGGGTGAGAAACAGGGGATGAAACTCCAGAGGATCGAGCCAACAGAGCTAATTCCTACAAGCAGGGGAGAACTGGGTTTCACGAGCAGAGATGGTGCTGCGAAGAATACATTTCCCAGCATGGGGTATGGCAAGACTCAGATACAGCCTGCAGAGCAGCCACTCGACTGCAGCTACAGAGGCTTTGATTTCCCACCTCTCATTGGCTTTAAAATGGTGCTTAGACCATACTCCAGCAAGTGGGACCTAATGGGCTGGATTCCCCTTGGTTCAGAAGGAGTAAGAATCTTGAGTTGCTGGTCAAGCCCTTTAAGCCATTGTATAAAGGAAAATATTTTTCAGAGGCTATTATTTCTGAAAGACAAGGTAGCAGAGACAACTGTACCTTATGAGGAGCCCGATCATATGGGTGTGTTTTAGGCACGATCTGGAAATGCTTAGAAGTTGATTGATTGAGCCTACCAGTTGTCTCCACTTGGCAACTGCATGACCTTTCTTACAATGAGAGCTTTAGGCTTAGGCGATAATATCTTTATCTGGACATGGCTTTTTTTTTTTCTCTCATCAGTATCAAATCCAAGCTTTCTGGTATGGTCCAAAAAGAGCAGTTTAATTTGTGTTAATTCTGTTTTTCTCAACTGAAAGAATAATCACAATTTGGAAAAATAGTAGCTTACTGTTTGTTCGTGGAACCATGCATTGGTTTTTAGAGCACTAGAACTATTGGTACAGATTTTCTGGTTTAAGTGAAATGGTTTTATAAGCAGCTTTATTCATAAGCAATTCATACCACAGCTTTACAGTAGCTGTTCTTCTTTCAGTTTCCCAGTCATGGTGCCTTGCCCACACTCTAAGTTGCAACACGTTGCCCTTTGTCCCAGGGTCTGTCCCAGCAGGAATTTCTGGAGACCTATGGACACACATGGTGGTGCTCTGACCACGTCGTCCTCCCTGCAGCACTCTGGCCAGCTTTATGTTTAAGTGTCCTCTGGGTACGATGATGATCTCTGTAGGCTGCTAAGCAAGATTTGTGGCTGGCTCCAAGGACAAAGCAGATTTTGTCCCACACTTTTAAGGGTTATTACAAAGTTCTGCTAAACACAAATAGGTGCTTAGTTTAGTTTCTTTTCTGATGACATACTGTCAAGCAAACACATGAAGTCAGTAGCAAACCCTGAGGGCTAACAGAATTCTTAGTTCAGCTGTTTTTCAGTGATGGGCAAGCAGTGTCATTTAGATGTTTCTGTTATAGTTACACACATATAAGCACTTTTTAATTAACTTCTTCCTGTGAGAGAAGGTCTATTCACAGGTGTTTATAAAGTGGTCTCATATGAATCACAGAAGCAGAAGCTTTGGTCATGCATCAGTTAAGGTAGGAAATGTAGACATCCAAGGCTAGTTGGAATGCTATCAGGCATCCTCACATTTCACCACTGCTATCTGGAACATTTTCTATGACAATGAAAACTCTATCGAGATTTCACAAATGAAAAGAACTGCAATTAAAAAAAATAAAAAAAAATAGAATAATAGATAGTGACTAACCCACTTATTTTAGAAACTTTCTACAGTTTTCTCTGAATTCAAATTTTATACAATTGCCATGTAGACTCGTAGAGATGCCAGTCAGACATCTGTTGCCACAATCCACGCATATGATTTACACGACAGAATTACAGGTGTCTAAATTCTGCTTCTCTTGCTGGATATCTTAAAACTTAGGGCAATTGTAAAATTAAGAAGTGTGTAATTTAATATGTTGTCTTAAACGCAGGCTTAGGTAATATGCCAGAAAAACCTTAGAAAGTTAGTGCAAAAGAACTCAGTAAACAATCCGTAAATTTGCAGGGCACTAATGAATGTGGAAAAGGTGAACTGTTTATATAGAGCCTACGGCACTGCAGACTATATATAATGATCACCCAGCAGGACAGAAGCAAATTTACATGCTCTGCTCTGGAAGGCAATGTGAGCTTCATTTTGAATGAAATTACGTACCTGGCGCAGAAGGAATCAAAGACGGTTCTGAGGAGCAGGCAAGCAGCAGCAGATTATACTGCTCAAAGACCCTGGACTGACTTTTTCTTTTTTAATAGAGTTTTTGAGCATTTGTATAGTCTAAGCAATAAGAATCAGGATCTGCAGACTTTAAGTAGTTTGCATTCAAATTTGCTCTCCACTGAAAACCAAACATTATTGCTTGCATAAAGCAACAAGAATACATTTGTGTCATCTTTTGGTACAGAATTCTTTCCTTCTCTTTTTGCTCCTCTTACGACCACAGTTCTCCAGACCCCGTCTATATCAAATATCCTCCAAGAATGCATTTCATGTAGGAAGTCTCTCAGCTTTAACACGCCAAGCTATACAAGTTTCAGTGCATTTCTACCACTGACTCTTCTCTTCCTACATTTTTTTTGCACATGTATACTCGTTTTCCTTTTTATATCTGATTTAGATCATGTCACTGGTAGCACAAAGGAGGGCACTAACATTTACAAAGCAATGGGAAGGAATAAATATTTATATAATACTGCCACTAGCTAGACTATGAAAATGAGGTCTGTACAGCAATTACAGGTTGAACTTGAGGGGGATCAGTTATAAGTTAAAAATAAGCATAAACATTTAAGCAGCACATACAACCATATATCTTATGGTAAGATGATAGTCCATCTCCCAGAGGTAGGATATCTATTAGGTCATTTGAAATTGGAGTTGCTATAGCAAACATTCTAGCTAGTAACTAAACAGTTATGCAGAGTTTTTATGGGTAGAAGCAATATTTTAGTAGCCCCTACACAGCTTAAACTCTTGTCCACACAAGGCTGGTAACAAACAAAGGGTAACACTTGTATGGCTTACACCTTAAAACAGTGCCTTACTTTTCATATGTAGTAGGTACACCTACATTCCTATATCCTGGAATATAAAAAGGAAATTCATCATCTTTATGTCACCAGAAATTATTTTAATAAATTAGAAATTCTTTGGGTACTATCTGAACTTCTCTAAAAATTCGCAAAAAGCATAAAACACAATTCAGACTTTGGCCACGGACAGATTCTACGGTCCCTGATAATTTTTTAACTCCATTCAGAGTAGCTTCCAGAATAATGCCAACAAGCAAAGAAAGCATAAAATCAGAGCACAGACTTCAAAATGTGGTGTAGGAATTACTGGGATCCTGAAAAAAAAAAATATCTTTAAGAAATACTGTATGAATTTTTGAACCCTTCAATCTCATTTCGGATTAGCTCATGAGTGATCTGTCAAGTTCTGTGGTCAACTCTCTTTATGCCTGCACGTTTAATCAAAACATTTACACAGAAAATCAAGGGTAAGACATAGATGAAGTAAGAGTTGCACTAAAATCACTGTTTAGGTGTAAACTTGCATATAGTAAGTAAGGAGGAATTGTATTTTCATGGCAGCCCTGGGTAGTGTTCCTTAAAAGAGAAGGAAAATGGAAGGCCTGATATAAAGGCTTTAGCCAACAGAATAGTTTCCACTGACTTCAGAAGGATGCGAATCAGGCCCCTAAAGTAACAACTCATTTAGTAGTGACTGCTAAATTTATAGCACTTATTTTCTTTGAGCATAACAGCATCCATTCATCACACTGCAGTAACAAAGCTGAAACCCGATCCATGACAAATATTACAAGCCTAATGGCTGATGTCCATTACTGACGGGACCTGCTCACCATTTAGAAAAGATTGGCACTGAAGGATTACTGAGCAAACACAGCACCTGAAAAAACTTGCATGCAGGAGTCTGTCATCAGGTGTGTGATCGAGGGCATTATCTGAGAACGCTGGCTCTTATCTTCGGTTGGAAACTGCTGGAATTGCCAACAATTCTCAACAAAGAGCTTCCGTCATGGAAGGCTGATACACCGAGCCAGTCTGGTGATGGTTTACCTTCCCAAGGCTTCATTCCTTTTTATGGATCACCTGAGACCAAGCAGCACACCAGTCTTTAATAGCTTAAATAGCAGGACAACCTAGCAAACTGATGACAATCAAGGGAAAACCAATCCTTTTCGGTAGAAAGACAAAATTCCAAGCATTCCCTCACAGTAACTTAGAAAGGCCTACTTTAAAAACTGCATTTTCCCAAACAAGATGCTGAGAAAACTTTCTTGCCACTGATTCCTAGCAGTTTGCAGCTTTCCGTATATTAAACTGCTCGCTAGCCGATTTTTCACCTTTTACACCAATACAATTGTTCTCGGGAACATATTAAATTGATTTTCCCCCTTTCTCTTTATGTAACCCTAGATAAAATTAAAATTATAAAATTTTGAAGAAAGTCTAAGAAAATTGCTGTTTGTACAAAAATACACTGTTATTTTGCTTGTTGTTATATTACAGCTTTGAAAAATTATTAATTACTTACAATTATTAAAATGAGTGGTCAGAGACATTTTAATATTCCCAAAATTGTGACAACATATTTAATTTGCACATGTGTTTTTAAAATGCGGCCCAAAGTTTTCGTTTGTCCTTTTACACACTTCTTAAAGAGAGCCTAAGTTAATTTGATACTTAAATTAAATTACTCATGTATTAAGAAAGTATGAAAAAAATGAGATGAAGTACTTTAATATGCTACGACCCAATAAGTATAAGAAAATCCAAATATTATGCAAATATGCTATTTTGCACTTTCAAACAGAGAGATATATATGTGAGAATATTTCAAAACAAAATCTGAAATGCTAACTAGCTAGTAATTCACTTTTATCCACAAAATTTAGGCCAGATTTAGTCTTCTAAATCACAGTGGCAATCAAAAGAATAAATACTACCTATATACTAAATGGTAAATCGTACAGAAGATAGATGGTATTTCCAAATAAAAATGGTGTAGAAAATCACCTCTTAAAATACCTAAGACATTTTTGATGAAGTATTTTATACAGAAAAATAGTTGAATTAAGACATAAGTGGAATATATACTTTGTTGCAAGAAGGGTTTTACAAATTAAAGAAGGTACATTTATCAAAATTGGACTTTTATTAAGTCAGGATATAAAGTTAGTTTATGTGGGATTAAAATTATGAAAAAATGAGTTTAATTAAGAAATGTTTTAATGGTAAGTGATCTGAGCCCCTACCTAGATTAGGAGGCAGCAGGAGTGTAGAAGCATTTATCCCAGCCATAGAGTTTAACTGCTACAGAGAGCAGCAAAGAGATGTATTGGGTTTGGCTACCTAATGCCTACGAGGCAGAGGTGTTTATTTATTATGGAAAAATTCCATTTGTCGGAAAGAAATAAACCCTAAAGAGTCATTCTGTACTTGAGACACCCCGTGTATGATAGTCAGCTACAAAAGAGTGCGTATGCAAGTTCAGGCAGAGCTAAAACACACAAACATAGACAAACACTGAAGGCGAGCTATATAAAAAAAGCATCAGAATTGATCTTGTATTCATAACTGGAGCCAATGCTTCAGTCAGAGTTACTGCCCCATATGCTGCATGAAAACTTTAGAAATTTACTACCAAGTGCTTGCTGGCTCACTGTGAAAGCAGCTCCCTGCGCTGGATAGACAGAATGCAATGGTGCCGTTTATCTGTGCTTACATGCATGCATTCCTGTGAGGAGATGCAGCGTGTTAGACACGCACTCCGCTTGATGTAGACATTTTTGGAATTAAGTAAAACTATTTTTATTGCATTAAAGTTAGTACTGATATTTATAGGGTAAAGAACCACGGCATGCTTTAAGTTGCATAAGCAAAGAACATGAAAACTAAAAAAAACCCCCAACCTCACATGTATTTAGAATTTTATTTTCTTTGACAAGGCCAATAACATAACAAGCAAAATAAAATATTTATTTTTCACAGTTTGATTCTCTGAGTCATATGGAATGCAATGTGCCCTGAACTATGAGTTGCCATTATACAGAAACACACTCTTCTAAAATATTTCCATATTCCACGCTAATTCCATTTTATCTTGTTTTATTCAAGATGCATTCCATGGAAAATCTATCTAACTGTCAAATATTTGTAGCTATTTACATTGCCTTTTATTTTGATTTGGCACACTGTTTTGGAGGGATATTTTCTCCTCCATGGTCAAGCATGGATATTCTCAACATCTGGATTACGAAATTTCTTTTAGAATGCGAAGCATGATATACAGGAAGACTTCAACTTGGATAAAGAACATTGCAAAGAGAAGAGGGGCTGGTGATGGTGTTAGGGATGAATGATCAGCCCACCTGGCACTCACTGCTGCAACGGCAGCTCCATGGCTCAACAAAAAGAAGCCTCTCAGGGAAAGACTGCCTTCCTAACATAGACGTATTTCAGGAGTTTCTCATACAATGCTATTTAACTTCCAACATTAAAAAAGAAAACAAAGTAATTTATTAGGGGAAAAAAAAAATGAGAGATACCTCCACTTTTAATAATACAAAATTGTTACTAAAACTATTGTAAGTAATATATAATTAACCTACCCTGAGAACAAGAAAACTATGAGTACTGAAAAAACTCTACCTATTCTAATAGCTTGTCATAGTCTTACATCTTTGTAATTTACAGTTAAAATAATGAGCAAATGTATATAATGTAAAGCTCAGTTATTTCTGAAGTGAAAATGTTTTATCACTGAATAAAGTACTTGATTTGGCATAGAATCTTGAGCTGCACTTTTAGAGGTGTAAAAATTTTAGTTGTTCAAACCAATATAAATTACATAGAAATAAAAAATTGTGGACAACAGTAATTAAAAGGATTGGCATAAAAGAGACAAAGCTGTGTTTTCTGATGTAACCAGTGAGGAAATGAATTTAAATGAGGTAAAGACATGCGGATTAGACAGAGATATAACAGCACCATTATAAAAAAGTATGAGATATAGTCTAAGAAATATGCTAAGTGTAAGTTGTTTGGTTACTTAGGTCAGGACATGAAAAAAATTAATGAGAAGTTTTTCTCTCATTCACTTCAAACTAAAACTTAGAAACTTTTATTTGAAAAACAAAGCTTTTGACCTAAACCACTGTTGCCCATTTTCACAGGCATGCTTTCTATAACTAAAATAAAAATGCTTTACTTTGCATTTTATGCTGTCTGCCAGGTATTTCCTGTGAACATCCCATCTAAAATCTCTTGGTTCTAGTAACTAAAGTCTGTAAAGAAAATCCTGGCAGAAGTGCAGTTCTAAGCTTCACGAGCAGCCATTTTAAACAGAAAGCTGGTTTTGTTGTGTTGACAATCACATTTTAAACTGATTCCTTCCAGATGAAAAGATGCTATTTCAAACAATGTAATAAAAGTGTGAAGTCAGCTGTTCTAAGGACATAAAAATGATTTATCTGTTCTCTGGTCACTGTTTTTTCTCCTTGATACGGTGGAATTTTTATTTTAAAGAAAAGGTTATCAAATAATAGCTACCAGCAGCCCAAATTACAAAGTAAATAACCACTTGTCTTTTAAAGAAACACATCACGTACCTGCAATTAATTTAGCACCTCATGATGCCTCCACTACCGTGTTTATGAAACGTTAAATGCAATGGCTATATTTACTGATAATTAGCTATTTCTTACAGCTGAGTACTGACAATGTCATCATCAGATTTCAGAGCGATTTCCTTTGGTAAGAAAGAGGTTTCAGACAGATTTCAGATCTTTTTATCTGCCTGTATCTGGGCATGACAGCCTTGCCTCAGCTCAGACTCGAAAGACCCCTCATCTCTCCATCAGGGCTTGAATCAGTTTCTCATGTTTTAAATATAAGTTTCAGTTCTGGAGACTTTAACGGCACTAAGGAGATATCATTTCAGAACAAGCAAGTTTTTTAGGGACAGATCCCCAAAAAGCAGCATGATCCAAAAGTTAATTAAGCTTAATTTAGCCATTTAACAGTAATTCCTGAAATCTTTGCTCAGAGGACATGCAGCCCTGGCTCTGACTAAACTCTGAGGGGACTTGGTTCCTGGCCTGAAAGATTCTCAGTAGCTGAAATTTTCGTACAGCCCTAGGGGAGCCAAGGAAGCCGTGGAGAAGGACAACACGTACGGCACAGCGTGTACCAGCTCTTCCCAGTTTTCTAACTCTAGGTGGCTCTCAGCTCAGCAGCTCCGAGGCACGGAGGTTTCAGGGCTCAGAGGCAGCACCACGTCCCTGCCAGAAGTGAGGTGAATGGTGCCAGGCAGAAATGTCTCCATCGGGTCCCCGGGAGCAAACCTCTGCTTGGAGCACCAGGGAATGTCAGAGTAGTTCACCTCTGTGAAACACTGCAGTGTCTCATGCTGAACCAGTTACTGAGGCAGGAGAAATTCATGGCCATGTTCCTGGGCTACCAAATTTTGCAGACACGTTCTTCACTTTCAGAGAACATAAACACATTCAGCGAATTCGATGATAAATCATAGTATGGTATTTTCCCCACGCTAGACTTAATAGAAGGTTTAGTACGAGCACAATTATCACATTGATCTATTTAAGCATGATGTTTGAAACCATCAGGAACCTAATGTGGCAAAATGACAAATATTCTTGAATGTTAAAATAATGACAAAAAAATTTAGTTCCATTAATCTTCCAAGTATATAGATTAAAATGGATTGCAAACAAGTCTTGTAGGTATTTTTTTACTTCTTTAATATAAGCATCTTAAGATTGATGATCCCTGCTGATTCCAGGGATCTATTGCTATAAATACTAATGCTATAATGAGTTCTATTTACATTACAGTATTAGGAAAGAGAGACACTCGAGAAATCATATCTTTACGATTAAAACTGTATGATTATGAAAATATCTGAAAAAAAAAAAAGCAACTTGAACCTCTAAAAAATGCAGATCAGTCACCCAATGTGAGTGTACCTCCAGTGGCCTTAGCAAATGATAACAACTAACGCCAGTTAACGTCTGGCCCGTTTACTTCTAAGACGCTTTTAAGGTTTACATGATTTTATTGTGTTTTGTTCCTATGGGAAATAAATAAGCATGTGTTTCATCTTTAAAGCACATGATTCTCAGAAGTGATTCTCCTTAAAAGAGTGTTCTTGTTTACTGCGTTGCCATATATACCAGATTAAATTTTGCAAGTGAAATGTGTGTCCGTCAGTAATAAAAATGTGGTTAGTCAAATGCTGCCCTTAGTTACCCCACTATAACTTCACTGTACTTCAGACAGCTACACACATAAAGTTTTTCACATTCCAAAGCCATTTTTTATGTTTTTCAAGTGTTAACATATGAAGATGGGGGTAGGGAACCTCCAGTCAGGAGCAGAGAATTCCTGCCTGAATGGGATGATGAAAACCTCATGACAGTAACATCAGTAAATGCTGCTGACTCTGGAGACAGTCTGGTCCAAGGAACAGGGAGCTGGCCTTGCACTCAGGATAGAGGCCTAAACCTGACACTACATCCACGTACGGCCTCAGACAACTACTTCATAAAATGAGCTGCTGATTAAGTCTTCAGACCATTTCTGAACTAGAAACCTGTATCAAATAATGGAATTTCATGTCCAACACATCTGTCCCTCAGAGCTTTGGTATTAACGTGCTACCATGGGGCAAATAAGCAACAGGGTATCAGGCTGCTCTGTGAGAACCACCTGTGTGCATGCTCCAGTCCAGATCTACTTGACTCTCTGACACTTCACACATCAACATCCCCATCTGTATGTTTGAGATAATGGTACTTCCTTCTTCTGTGAAGTGTTTTGAGACCTACTGGTTAATAGAATAAGTATCATCTTTATTTTGTGACTCACTAGCATTGCAAAAGCATCCAGCCACTTAGAATTGTTGGCAGTGGATTAAGAACTGGTTATATACAAAATAAAGCAGAATGCACATCACCTTCATATAAATACACAAAAGACGTCTCCTTTGTGGCCATATTTGATCTAAAACCTTGTGAGTATAATATTAATAAAAATGTTAAAGTAAATTATCAGGGAAATTCTGGCAGTCAAATTTTATGCATTCCTTTAATCTTGAAAGTAGTCTTTATGATTACTTTATTCAAGGCTATACCATCACTTAAATTTTATGGCTCAGCACCCAGTCAGAGTAAGAATAAAAATGATGGTTTTAAGACATAAGTCCAGATAAAGTAGAGACGATGAAATGAAACTGAAAACAGTAAGACCAGATATTGCACATAGGTCTATGTAGACCAAGGGGTAAAGTGAGAGTAAGTGGCATAAGAACAGTTTTAGGGAAAGCAGACCCATTTCTCTGCATATATATGTCATGGACTATGAAGATGGAATTCTTGCTAATTAGCCAGAAGAAATTCTGAAATTCTTTGTGGGGTGCCTAGTCTATGCTAAGGCATCATTTTGCTTTTCACTGCAGATATGTGAGACCGATTTGCCACAGGGCCGTGTGGATCCTGTCTTCCAAACTGCACAGGCATGAGGGTACTTGCTGAGGAGTGTTGTGTTCAAAAATAAATGTACTGATCAAACAATTAATAAATTTAATTATGTACTATGAGAACTCACTATGTCCCTACCTAAATTTTGCAAGCTCATGCTCCCTGAAAAATGTACGAACACTGGCTTTCCTAACACTGAGCATTTCTTCTTTAAAAACATGCAAAGCAAGAAAAAGGGTTCAAAAGTTCGGCCCTAAGGCTTTAATTTTTGTTCATGAAAACCAGCAGATTTCACACAGGTTCACGGTTTAAGCCACTACACTGTCCTTTACAATTTCAATTAGAGTTCTCAATTAAACAATTTGTTATAAAACTTGAGACTTTACATTTTGGATTATATTATTTCACACAGGAATGTAATAATTATTTCTGATACTCTAAATTACAAGTTTTTAGTGAAGTCTGCAATAAACAAAATAGTATGGCAAGAAGGTGCCAACATAGAATAATGTGATCCACAGAACAATTCTACAACGTGACAGATGAAAAGAAGAAAAATTAGCGATATATTATGAAGCATGGGGATGCATCAGGACATGTACAGATAGACATTTTGGTGGTGTAGTGCTCTTTTTTTAGCATCTTCAGGCTCACTTTAGCAAGGCTGTACAAGTATTGTGAGTGTGTGAGACAGATCTATGTATCTACGTATCTAGATTTTTTCACTTGAAGTACAAGTGCTAGCAGACTTGCCCCAGTGCTCAGGTGGAAGTCACTGTTCCTGTAGTGGAGGCAGAAGAGAAAAGGTACCTGTACTTCAGTTTGCAAGATCACAGTCTCTGAAACTGTCAGTGTAGGTGAGTCTCTACTATGAAATAAGATTCTTGAATATAGCAAGCAATCATGGGTCCCAGTTCACTTCTGCTCCTCCTGGTCTGAAATGCTAAGAAGAAACTAAGGAGTGGGGCAGATAGCTGTGTGTGTGTGGGAAATAACATCTTTACAACTTCTGCTTGCCTCAGAGCACTGAAAGCACAGCCTAAATTCTGGTCTTTCAATACCACAAGAATTTATGCCTCCAGTAAGTGGAAATTAATCTCTCCTTTATAAATGCACACTGGGAAAAAGGATTTTTGGCATGACTGACCATGCCACACTTTCCTGGCTGGAAATTTCATTGAAGGCTTCAGGTGCAGGACAGTATTTGTATCTTGTGCAACTCTCATTTGGGAGCAGGAATGGTCAGTGGTGACGCTGGTGAGTGCCAGAGGCTAGGGCTTGCCTGCATGGCTGCCAACTCTGCCAGTCTCCTTCCCCGACCTGGTGGCATTTAGCAGCAGCAGAGTGTCTTCTGAAGGCAGGTGGGAGGGCCAGGCCTCAAGAGCACTGCTGCAGTCTCTCAAGCACTTGTTACCATGACAGACAGTTGATGGATAGAGGCAAGACAAAGGAGAGTGCTAGCAAATTCCTTAATTGAAGCATGATCGCTGATATCACATAAACCAGGAGCCCTCCAGCTCCTGCATATTTGCTGATGACTCTCACTCATCCAGCTCCTGCTTAGTCTTGGCTGGTCTCCCACATACTCCACCCATAGCTGACAAGTTTTGTGCAGCTTTATAACCTAATACCATTAATGTATGAGTCAGGGTGCTGCTTATTAAAAAAAGGTGTGTGTGGTCATACAGACAATTATAGGTACAAGAGCGTGGTAAGGTGGTGCTGAGAACAAGACAGGAATAATTATAAAGCTACTGGACTGTGTAAATGTGGAGGTAATTGCTCCTTCCCAAAGCAAATTAAACATAAATAATCAAATAACTCAGCAGAAGTAATGAAGTCTCAAATGAATGACAATTGTGTTTTGCACTTTCCCAGGACCATCTAGTTCTAAGAAAGGCTAACAAGCACTTTAAACTGTAACTTATTGAAGTGTTGAATTATAAAACTGGAATCCAGGACACTACTATCCTTCCTATTTCAGGCACGTTAACAAATGAATGAGAAAGTAACAGGTTTCTTGACTGAGTGCCTACCAGAAAAACGAACTATAACCCAGAACATTTACTGTTAAAATTATGAGCCCATGAAAATCCAAGTTTATAAGAACAAAGTTGTTTACAGACTTGAAATAAAAGCATCCATCATTTTAATGCTGCAACTGCAGATTAAGACAGTGCAGATGGGCATAATTTTCCATTCTTAATATGAGACACAACACCATGTGTCTTTAATATAGATACAACATATACATTCAGCTAGAACATTGGTTTATTCTTACATTTCAAATTCCAACCTAAGTCACTATCAAAAAAACCCAAGTGAATACAAATGCGGTAAAGATCATGATGATACAAAAATCGTTCATTTAACACAATCTAACCTCTTATTTGTAGGCTCTAAAGAGAATGAAAAGTTTTCTCTATTAATGGTTTGAGTTAATCCTGCCTCCAAACATTTTCCCCAAAAAGCATCAGATTATTTTTATGTTGGCTATAAAGCTGTCACTCCTCAATAAACAGATATGCTCCTGGTGGGTTTACCTCACTGTCAAAGATCTGTCAATTCATGCATCATCTCAGAAGTGAAACCAGAGAACCTTTACTGCATGGCTCCTAGCAAATCCAGCTGAGCCGAAGTTGCTCATCACCTGAGAGGATCACCACCACTGCAGCTCCGGTGCAATTGGTAGTGACTGGATGCTCCCAAAACAAGTTCACAAAATCCCTGAAGTTAATAGTTCTGCCTCCCTTTAAAAGAAAGCTATGTGACCTTTAATGCTCTGCTTGACTGAGCCTTCATTTAGTGAGTCTCAATTAAATTTTATGTTTCGTGGCTCCCATTTTCTTGTAAGATAAGAAAAGACTTCAAGGGATGGATCCTTCTTTGAAGAATTTAATTCTCCATGAAGAAAATTTATTTCCAGCTAAAGAGTTACTCAAACTCTTGTGTTCAACTCTCAAAAGAGTTGGGGGAAGGGAGTTTTTGTAGGACTTTTTCCTGTGGGTTTTTCTTTTGGTTAAAAGATTTCTAGTGTTTTGTAAAGATGAAGGAGTTTTCTGATTCTTTGAAATGGACAGGCTTTCTATTAGTGGTTAGACTGAATTATTTCCTCTGTCCTTTTCTTTGTAATGAGGACAAAATCAGAGGGGCGGTTAAAGAATTCTGGCTGTTACTTGTGATGAAGAAGCTTTCCATGAAATCACCAGATTGTTACTGTGATACTGTAGTAACAAAATACTGGTTGATTTTCAGTAACAGCCACTGCAGCAAACGAAACATTTGCATATGTGTTCATAAAAATAAATACTTCCTAGGCTGATCCTGCATACTTAACCTCAACATAACAAGGTCAAAAAATTAAGGCACTATGAAATGTCTTGTCTGAACTGGGCTTTGACACTCTGGCTTACTGTGGTTGCTACTACTGAAAAATGTAAGTACAAATCAGCATAAGCAATACTCCCAAATGTAAACATTTTCAGGGATAGGCCATTAGTAACACTTCTTTTCCCACTGTGTTCCTTTATTTAGTTAGGGGTTTTTTTAGTCAATTTAACATAAAATCACATATGCCAAAAGGGAATGCAGAGTGCTGGAGAAAGATGCCTAAACCCTTTTTAGTTTTGTTTAGTTCTTTTCACTTTACTTTATGCCTAAACTCTTAATAGATTTAGATATTTACATATTTTCAGAAAATGCCACACACCATCCGGGGTGTTTCATATTGCCAACATGAAATAAACATGGGGCAAAAATGAGTTTCTTACACCCTCCTGAGTCTGAACACCTGAGTTTGAACACCCCATAAACTGATTTTGTTTGCATAGTATCTAAGTGTGAAGCCCTTTCTTGGGGCTCTCTTCTGCACATTTTTTGTGGTCACACAAGGAATGGGTTATCAGGATTAAAGGTTTCCACAAACTAAAATAATTCACATTCCACCCTCACTTCCTTCACAGTTGTCATAACCACCATGCTCCAGAAAACTGGACAACTTGTGCAGACAGGAATGAAAGACTCATGGAGTCAAACAGGTTTTTCAGGACTAACTGATTTCTTTTCTTATTTTTATCTAAAATTTAAGATTATAGTTCATCTGAGATTTTTTGTCTCATTTTTTTCCCTAGTGCTTACTACTGATGTCTGTTTAAATGTGAATTTCTGCCTCTGTCTAACTTCCTGGAGAAAAATAGGTATTCATGAAATTTGCTTTTTGTTTAGATCAGGACTGACTGCTTTTGAAACAGGCAAGTAAAACTCTGTATTAGCTGTTGGCCAACAGAAGTTTTGTGCAATCCACTGCTAAACTGTGATTTAAATATATAATATTTTCATGGAATCATCTTCTTTTACCTGCTCACAGATTCATGGCTTGATACCAACATTAAAAATACTCTGGCTTAATTCCAGTATTGGGGCACAAGAATTCCATAAGAAAAAAACCAATGAATAATCAATTAACTTGGAAGCTGTCTCTTGATTTAGACTCTTTCTCCAAATACGAAAAATACTAGTGAGTTGGGATGAGATAAATACTGTTTTCATGCTCACTGACTTTAATATTGGAACTAGTTTTCTATTTAAAAATAGTTCTGCATTATTGTAAATATTAAAACTACAATAGTTTTCTTTTGAGAAGCAATACAAGTTAACATAAACTCAGCCCAGAAAACCTCAGAAGCCGCAGATGATCATTTGTGTGGAATCTTTTTAGCTTTTAAGCTTTTTAATGTCTATTGTAGTGACAATACACACCATTATTCTCTCAACAAAAATGAATTTACAACTAATAAGGGCAGCTGTGAAAACGTCCTCTTTCAGCACCTTAATGAAACTTCTTTGTATGTCCCTACTTCCTCATTTCAAACCATCCGTCTCTGTGTGGATGTACTTACGTAGCATAGCTCAGCTAAATCTCACTGCAAGAAACAAAAGTGGTCTAGTTATTAATTTTCACTGCTCATCTCACCTCTGTTTTTCCAGTACAGCTTGTGGATGCAAGAAGTCTGTGTCTCACTGCACCTATGCTGCCTCCATGCTCAGTATCTTTGCTGCTATATACAAGAACAGTTCAATTTTGATGAATATATAGGTTGGACTCGTGATCTGTAGGTTGGACTCGATGATCTCAGAGGTCTTTTCCAACCAAATTGTTTCTGTGATGTATGGATAAAAAAAAAATTGGGTTGCTATTGTATTAAAAAAGTTTATGGAAAGTCTGCCAGCTACTCAAAGCTGGGATTTACTAATTAGAGTTACCTTGATTAAAGGCTAGCTTCCAAAGAGCTCCTGTGGATAACAGGCTTAACTTTAAGCATATGATTGATCCCATTACATTCACTGGCTTTAACTGGACTGCTCATAAAATTAAGCCTATATTTAAATGCCTTTCTGGATCAGAACCCAAGTTCCTTAGAGGAGCTCAGGCTTAGAGCAGTGGTACCTCATGATGCCAGTATGATTCAAGTAACTAATGACCATAATTCTTTTTTCCATATTCCGTCAAACTGAAAAGCTGTGGAATTTTGCTTACACAGGTCCTGGAAACATTGTCTACCACAGGTAACTGGGAATGCCAGTTCCTCAGAGCTTGTAAACAAGCGATTCGCTCAGCCTGAGCTAGTTCAGAAAACCAGGACGAGAAGACACAAAAGCGAAGATACGGCAATACGCTGACGCAGCCATCCTGCTCCCGGTGCTGAAGCGGGATTTGCACCAGCATCTCTGTACAGCTGTGCATTCTTCAACATATTATAACAACCAAAACTGGCATTGTGACTCTAATTTAGACTAATCAAGACTTTTCAAATTGTGCTCATTATGTAAGACTACGTTTGCCAAATTCTTGCAATTGCGAAAAAAAAAAGAGTGGAATATAAAGAGGATCTAATGTCTGGAAAATGGGTGATTAAGAAAGGTCACATAAAATTGACAATTTAAAAAACATATACTCTTACCCTTCTCGGTGGAAAATAGTCCTAAAACAGTCCCCCAGGCTCTTGTAACTGGTTGGATCAGTTTTCCCTCTTTGAATTTGGAACCTAAAAAAAATACAATTTACATCACAGCATGAGAAGTCAGGGATTTTAAGTCACTTTTAACTTTCCAATTATTATATAAAAGGAGTTTTAAAGGGTTTTTTTACGTCTCTGATTCATTATTATATACTGTTCCTGATATACTTATTAACACTGTTTTCATAGAAGCTGTTAAACCAAGGAAAAATAGAGCTTTAGTAGTAACTTTTTTTGTAGTTTATGGAACTCACAGTATAGCTATCACCTTTGACATTTACACCTCTTTCTAGTTGTTTGAAAAATAAGCTGTTAACCCTGTGCCTGATCCAAAGCCCATTGAAACTAATGTGAGTGTTTGAGCCAAACCTTGCTTTTGAAAATCTGAAATGGAATGCTATCATGTATTGCTCTTTTTTATATCTGACACAATTACAATAAAAATCAAGCAGAGACATGATCAGATATTAGAGCACCATTCACTTTTCATAATTCAATAATAAGATGAACAATAAAAGCAAGCAATGAATTATTCTAATTAAAACCTTATTTCCTCTATTCATGTTTGACAAAAATAAAAATTTCAACATGAAGCTTGTGGCCTTGAAAGGAAAATCAAGATTATGATTTAAGATTGTAAACTTCTTATAGTTATGATTTATGGATAGCAACAGTGAGCTTAGCAAACTACATTATTTTACTAAGTATCTCAGTTAGAGGATCCTATTTCTTTCAGTTTTAAAACTGCAGCTGGCACATTCAAGTGAATAGAATGGAGATATTTAGATTAATTTTTAGCAACAAAAATTCTTTTTAAACTGCTAATTACCAAATAGCACTAAAAATAAGAAGAATATTACTGTTGGCAATTCCAGTCTGAAATAGCCCCACCAGGCAATCACTATATTGGTTTTATCACTAGGTACAATAATAATTCTACACAACAGTTTCAAGGAATAATTCACATTACAGTCAAGTACACCACATGCCACAGGTAACTGCTGTTCTGAGAAGCATCAATTGTTACTTATTCTGATCGTGATACTGAATCTCATTTACATGAGATAACAAAGCAAGGTATTTTTAACTCAAGGTCGAACAGCAATATTCTCCTCTCACAGATTTCAGTATGGTCAAATAAACATTTGTATAGTGGCAAAAGGCATTAATTGTTTTGAACATCAGGATTTCTGTGCTAACACATCTAAAATTGTGTTCAATTTGAGGGAAAAAATTCTAGTGATGCAATTCTTTGGGCAATTATGAAGGAAAGCCCACACCTTTTTTTGAAAACAGTTAGAAGGAAACACTGAGTCCCTCCATAGTCCTAATAAAAGTAGTTTAGGCACATCTGGGATCTCTATCTGGGGTAACCTCTTTTATTAGCTCAAGAACTTGCTGCCAAGTTGGCAGAGAGAAGAATGCTATTCAACAGGCTTACACTCAAATAAGAGCTGGTGCATAACGTTTTGTCTGAAAAGATCCCTTGGGAAGGCTAATAGTTGAAAAAAATGCCTCAATGCCATCACACAAAGTCCAACAGCAATATCAGCCACAGAAGCTTTTACATTGTGGCAGTCAAGCAATCCAAATTATAACAGAACGTAGTTTCTATGTACATTTTAAGATATTTAAGACTGGATTGTTTATACATCTCAGCTCAAAATCAAAAATGGCTTTCTTTTTCTTAAAGAAAACTTGCAAAAACTCACCAGTAACATGTTTTTCCAAGTATTTAAAGATAAAGTTTTCTTAACCCAAACTCTTTTCCTTGACTTCCAAGATTTGGCCTGCTTGTAAACTCAAAAAAGTATCACTGTTTCTAAAACATCCTTTGAACAATGCACTTTGCTCTCTTTCACCCTGCAAATGCTCAGGAATGTCCTGCTTGCACGTGTGTAAGGTTCCCCTCTACGTCGTGTTTGTAGAACCAGGGCTTTAATCCCAGAGTCACAGTGGATCTCAACAACATAACAAACATATTTACATAATTCTGCTTTACAGTTTACACATTGGCAACTTCTCAACTGAATTTAAATGATTTAATAAAAATACATCTTTGATAGCAATAATGAAAATAGCGGCATAAGAAATGCAATAATCCTGTAGGTAATTTGCGTTTAATCAGATGAAGGATAACTTCTTGCTAAAGAAGTTAAGTCAAAGAAGCTTTACATTTAGTTCAGATTTTTGTTTTAATATAGATAAGACTTTAGTATTAAATGAGTCCATTTGTAACACTGAGTCACACATAAAACATATTCCTTCCTTTAGGGTTTTTGGATCCATTCCTTCCCTAGTAAATCTATTTTATAGCTTTAACAGCAATTCTAAAATACATGCCAATTATGTGCTTCAACCTAGATCTGCGAATTGGGTTCTTTGATTCAGAATTGCTTGCCTCAATAAAATCATGTGTAATTTTTTAATGACCTAGCTAATTTATCACCAGCACTTGTTATAAGAAGCTCAGGGAAGAGCTGAAAAAAAGAGTTTGTTTGTTTTCCTGGAGACAGCAGCGGCAGCCTCTATTAGGAGCCTTAATAACACAGAAGAGCTAAAGCATTCCCTTAAAAAAAAAACCAACCTGGCCTGTTTTTAATGATTGTTTAGAGGAATGAACACAACTGGGGGATATGTAATGGCTTTCTCTGCTTCAAATCCGTTCCTTTCTAAAAGCACTATAAAACCACTGAATTTCATGCATTTTTGAAAGTTGGAAGCCTGCCTTGTATCCTTTTAGCTTTTGCTAGTCCAAAAAAGATAAATTCCCCTCTAAATACCATCAGAGCACTAACTTCTGATTTAATCTATAATTTTGAAGTGTGATGGCAGGCAGCCCTCAGCGACACGCTGACACAGACGTGTGCAGAGATGCTTCTCCATGGCTGCGATGGACAACCTGCTATTCACTACCAGCATCCAGCAAGTGTCAGAAGTCACCGGACACTCCAATACATTGTGTGTTTACTGCAAGCTATCACTTTGAAAATGAGCATCAAGCGGACTTTCCTCCCCTGTCATTTTCCTGCTTCTTGGCTTTCTGGGCAGAATGCTGTGGTGCTGAGCACTCCCACCCTGAGAATGCTCACAGAGCTGTGGAAAGCACTTTGCACCCCAGGTTATCTCTTCCCACCCAGGACCAAGGTATTTACTGCCTGCCCTCTTGGCTCCTTGCAGATCCCACATCCATCTCCCATGCCATCACGATCTCCTTTTCTGCCATGTAGCAGTAGTCCAAAGGGCTTGGTCTTCCATGTCCCCTTTGATTGAACAGTACCTTTGCAGTAGCTTCGTTAGATACAAAAGTGCCCTGATATTGTTTAAGAAGAGAACATTGGTGTCCTTCCCTGCTCACTGCAGAAGACACATGGTTGGGATCTCTCTAAAAAGTGGGAACCATGTAAAACTATTTGAGGTTTTGGGGTCTGTTCAAAAGGCATTGAAAACTGATGATCTTAAACCATGAAAATATTTTAACTTACCCACACTAATCAGCATTAAAACTTCTACTTGTGAAATGAATAAACCTAAATTATTGTTGTTTTACTAGCATGAGAGAGAGCATTTTTTTATGGTTATAACACTCCTTGATCAATAAGTCTCAATGGGCTCTGCCTGAAATTCCATAATGTAGAAGATGCTTGAGTCCTTTCACCAGTTCTCCGAACCACTTATCATTTAACAAGTGATCCATCATATTGTGGAGCAATGACTCTACATAAACATATGCATCTGTTTCCAACGCCTAACTCCTTACAGTTCCTGTTGGTTTTTTAACAGCCAGCATTTCATTCTGAGTTTAATAAAATCCTCAGTCCACATCATGCTTTTCTGACCCTATTCCTCTTGTGAAAGTCCTCCAAGTAGTCTTTTCTTATAGCATCAATAGAAGAACAAGCAGATACGTGTGCTTTCCAAAAAAAAAATTATCTCACCTCCCTCTATAACTTGTTAAATTTTATGTTTGCTGAATATCTCTTCAAAGTTGTCTTGTGGATGTCTGCTACTGCAGTACCCAGGTATTTAGTGTTTAAAGCCTGTTTACCACAATGTTACCTAAATATCCTCCCCCTTTTATTTACTGATCTGGGCCGGAGAAAGATTTCTAATTCATATTGACATTGCTTTAGTCATCTTAAAATCTAAAAGGAAGAAATCAGTATTTTCATAGCTAGGTCGAAGCACATAATGAGCAGCTAAGTCCCAGTTATGTAGGACAACCACAACGTGATATGAAGCAGTCTAGACTCACCAAATTCTTGCCACTGGGTTTGCAAACCCTCATGCATAAATCCCAGAATTTCTTGCTGCTTTTAGGCAGCGCTGCTGACTAGTTTCTCAACCACAGAGTTCAGAGGGAAAGAAAAACACTGACTCAGAGAACCAAGCTTTACACCAGGCTGCAGTGCTTGCCAACGAGTGGCAGCCTTGGCTGTGTTTTCCTTCTCTGCTCATCTTAGTAGGATTTTATCGCAGATTCTACTCGGTTTTGAATACGGCTCCTAACATTTCCATTCATGATTGGGGTTTATGCAGTACCAAAGCAAATAAACTTAGGTACTGACATGTTTAGATGCTACAAAGAATATAATTGCATGTCATAACAACAAAACAGATTAAAATATCTGTGCAACTTTAGATTTAAAACAACTTTAAAATAAATGTATGGGCTTTGGAAAACTGAAAGCACGTATAGCTTTTTTGCACTTTCAATAATTCCCATGATTCCAGACACTCTTAACTGTAGTTACCCCACCAGCATAAGTTGATAAAAAATGTATAGTCTGAAGCTTTATATAAATATGCATTATTTAACAGTTCACATGCTTATAATAAAAAATCCCTGCATTATATTTTAAAAAGATTTTGATTTGTTAAGTTAAACATTTATTCAGGTGTTACTACGAGTGCTATCTACCAATGCTCAAATTTCATGCAAAACTTTCAAATGGAAAATGGACCTCGACAATATAATTCATTTCATTTTTTGGCTCAAGTTCTTGGAGTTGCTTATGTTACTTACAGGATAATAACTTAGTTGAGAGTATAATTCTGCCACTTTTTAAACAGTAAATCATAGGAGCTGTTAAAGAGCTGAATATTACTTTTCAAAACAAACCTAATTATTTGAAGCAAAAGATACAAGTTTTGCTACTGCAGAGGTCATATTTTGAGTGTTCTAGTATTGCTATGATGACTATTTAACTGTGAAAAGCATAAAAGAATATAATAAAGTAGTTACAAAGAACAGGTAAAGAACAGAACTTATTCCAGTCATTCTCCATACTAGCCACAGATTTGTCTCAAATCTATGGTAGTTATATTTTTGTAGTTGAATTTTCTTACAGTTCATATTTACCTTACAGAAATAAACCAGAATCATAGGTAAGCAAAGTAATATGAAAAATTATTTCAAAATTCATAACAATTAATTTCATTTTGTTGGAATTAATGATGCCTGTTAAGTTTATTCACCCCTTCGAATTTTGGAGGAATTTTTTTTGCTTTTTAATAAGAAAAAAAAGAATGGTAATAATGGAAATAATTGTAAAGATACCCTGAAAGCTTGCTCAGCAGAGTTGATTTTTATATGAGTTAGAACATCAGCTATCAGCAATGATGGTAAAATAAAAAAATTACCAAACACAAACTGATTTCTCACATTTACAAATGTGTTTATCAACCATTGCACCTCATAAATGTGTCCATTCCACACCTGATCTCTGCCTTATTTCAATCCAGGTCTGCTCTGTCCACTTGCCATCAGATTTGTACTTTGACAAAAAGTACCCCAGAAATTGCCATGAAAAATAAGTGAGGCAAAAGGAGGAAACGTCACCAGAGGATGGTAAAGGAGCAACTGCCCATATCTGAATAGGGGTATGGAAAAAGTTACATCTAGATGAACAACAGACTTAGCAATTTACAACAGAATTCAGATAGAACACATTGGCTGTTCTGATCAAACTGGACCCAGTAAGATCATCACTGTATGCTGCCTCCCTTTAGATTGGCTAAAAGCAATTTATCTAAACCTTCATAAAACACTTGGTCCAAACTCTTGCAGCCTCGATGATGAGAACTTACCATGCATAGCTTACTCTGAACTTAGAATTTTTGGAAAATATTTTTCCTGAATGAACTGCATCATTGAGTAGAGAAACAGCAAAGTCTTAAACATGACAAAACAGCTCAGGTGTTTCACTGATACTCTCAGCCAGTTCTCTGAATGTGAGTCTTAGACCAGAGAAAAGCACACTCATCAGAACTTCATCTTTCCTTTACTCCCTTTCATAGATGACTTTCCCCTCTCTCTTGCTTTTATAGTCAAGTTAAGCAGCATGTCATTCCATCACAAACAATGGGAAAAAGAAAGCAGTACAATAAATATAGTTTTATTATTTTAATGTTTTAGACATTAAAGCTGTACTTTGCCAGCTACTAATTAAGAACTCTTCTGATTTTTTTCTCCTGCATTAATTCTTCCATTGTGTACACAGGAAAAACATACAGTAGTTATAACATCAGAAGGCAAATTTTCTTTACATGTAGTTTTAGAAAATAGTCATGAAAAAAATAACTTGACCAAAAGCAGATCATATTAATCCATTTAACTGTTTCATGCAGATCTACCCTGGTAATATTGCAAAAGCATAACAAAAATAACTAGTCATAGCACTTATATATGAATAACTTCATGTTTTTCCAAGGAAGAAATTTAGCAGAAACTAAGTTCAAACCATAAATATTTTAATAATCTAATTCCATCAATGACTCTGTGTGTGGAGGGGGAGTTCTAAACAACAACAACAAAATTAGTGAAAACCAAAACTTTTTCATTCCACACTAAAAACCATTCAGAGAAACCTCATGAATGTGCAAGTTCCATGTTATTTCACAGCTGAAAATACTGAGAACCCTTGCATGTCTCACAACAAGGTGAAAGAGGCTCCAAGCTGGAGTCCTCCCCACCTGTTGCACAGTCACAGCAAGAGCTGCCTGTCTTCAACCCCAGCCTCCAAGGTCTGTAATGTTCTTGTGTTTCCAAGGTCCCAGATACATCTGGCAGCTGTGGGATTCTACGAGCTCCTTGGGAAGTACCAGCCTTTCTTCATGGTTAAGGACTTGCAAACCATACACACTTTTATTATCCTTTGGAAATGGCTCCAGTGCTCCGCGTGAAAAGCCTATCCACGAGTCCTGCCAGAGCAGGAACAGCTCCACTGGCAGCTCTGCCAGTGTTGTGGCTATGTCTGAGGTACAGTTCTGTCATTGAAGCTTTACTTTAGCTGCCTAGATACCAGTTCTGAGCACAACATAAGATGACAGCAATGATCATAAAAGGGACAGCTATTTGAAAGATCACTCAGTATTTTGTGTGAAGGATTGTGCAACACATGTGACCTTAACACAGTAAGATCAGCCAGGATGTGCCGACTGCAAAAGCAATAGGCAAATTTAAACACTACCTGTGTTTTCTATCTACATCTTCCTGTGTGTAAGGCACTTAGTTACACTGGTGAAAGAATCTGCAGAAACCAGTAATGATAAAACAGCATTTTGTTTTTTACAGTGAGGGTTTATTTCTGAAAAATTTTTAATCTCTATTTCCTAAGTGACAGCAACCCCCCAAAATCTATAGACTTTTTTGAGCCTTATCTAAATGGGACAAATCGTTCAAAATGGCACCACATGGAATAATTTCATATTGTCAGAGATGATGGAACTATTTTAATGCTTTTAAGTATGAATAGGCAGTCACTCGTAGCCTAAGACATCAACAGAAGAAGTCTGGTTTTCATTAGTTTTGAATAAAGTCTTATATGTTTTCCTTCCAAACAGCTTCTAGAGAAACAATGGAGAAATTGATGAGGAATATAAACTAATGACTAGAAGACATTTCACAAGAAATCATATATTATGTTATAATGATAGTAAGACCCCAGTATGCCTCAATTATATTAAGACCTCAGTTTGGGAAAAAAATGAGAATGTGGTTTGGCTGATTTCAGTGTGAAACATGTGCCTGTTTAAAAAGTGTCCAGGTTTTATCTCAGTTTAACTTCTATTACAAAAATGTATATCCTCCCTTGACCTCTTGCTGGAAAGCAATTCTCGTGTCCTGTGACATTACTGTGATCCATGGCTCCTTACTGAGTTTCTGCAAATTAGAGCTGTTAAAAAAATTAAATGTAGGTATGAACATTTCACCTATCAGTTAAATGATAACAGGTTAGAAGAGTAATTTTGCTGCCTTTAAAAGGTAAGGCTATTCTCCATTACTCCAAGGAGATGCAAAGGTAAATCTCAACACGGTTTTGTACAACAAAACACGTATCTGATAAGCCATAGAAACATTTCAAATGACCACTTACTACTGGTCATTCCTGGACAATACCTGAAATACAAACATTAAGCACTGCTGTAAACCCCTTCCAATTGTAGAAAATGTAATAAAGATCTGCCACTGGAAAAGGTAATGCTCTTCAACAATTTTTATAGAAAGGGCCAAGTACTTCTACACAGTTTTCTCAACAAAGCTTTGATTTGAGTGTCCGTTCTGGTAATCTCACAGCACTTCTCCTTCTGAGAAGGCAGAAGAATTTTTGCAGCTTTCTGGTATGAAGATGTAGGGGGAGGATTTTTTGGTGGGTTGTTCAATACTTTTCAGTATTCATTAACACCGTAAGTTCTTTGATGAGGTCAAGCCCATCACAGCTGAATGTATTTCGAATTTTTTTTTTTTTTTGGTATTAAAATGATTGAGCACCAAAAATTTTCAAACCACAACAAAATGTATATTACACTTACTCCCTATGGTCAAAGTAAGAAAGATAACAAAAAATATTTTTTCTCCCAAAGGAAAGAAATGGTCAAACACAGGAATCCAAATTCATTTTCAGTGGAAAATGGCCAAAATCAAATTGTGAGTTGCTGAAAGAAGTGTTAGTTTTGTGCTGGAAAATATTTGAAAGGGAAACAATTTCATTAATATATTGTGGCTGAGATTTTTAAAATACTGGAAAGGATACAATCAGACTTACTCTACTGAAAAATACAGCTAAATACCCTGCATTTGGAAACGTTAACTCACAAGCCCTTTCCCATTGACAAACCGCTTTAAATGACTAATAGCTAACACACATAATATGGACATTACCTACTATGCATGTGCTGCTTCCATGAAAAGATTGCTTTTTTTCTATTAAATTGTATGGCTAAGTGACAGAAAACATACAGACTTAAACCAGCAAAACAAGGAAATTCTGAGTTAAAGACTGAAACTCAACTCTTACCCACCCAATCGTGCCCCAATATTACAGCTTATACAGAATTCCTTATCGACCCGTGCTGAGTGATCTCAGCAACTCTTAACATACAGTAGGACACAACAACGCAAGGTAAGGGTGAAATTTCCTCTGAAGCACTGTGACTTTCACCGCTGGGGTGACTTACAGTCAAACCAGTGAAATATTGGAGCACCTGCATTCTGCAACACTATTTATCAGAAATAAAAAATTTCCTTCTTTAAAATTCAAACCAAAAATGTATTCCCTTAACCTTAAGGAAAGTTTTCCATGTGTTCAAATTGTAGCTTGCCAGTTTTTTCAGAGTCCACAGATACATAAACACACATGTAGGAAATTTTNTAACACTAAAATTCATGCTAGTAAGCAATGAGAAACCTTTGACACCTATGCATATACCCTATTAATTTACTGTAGGAAGATAATAGAAAAATAAAGGAAATGAGTTCTCACAAATTCAATGTAGTGGAAAAACAGCAGCTATTTTTATTTTTCTAATAACTCATACTATTAACAGTTAACAACAAAAACTAATGCTAAACAAAACTCAGGAGAATCTGGAATGCAGGTTGCACACTGAGGTCAGAAGAATAACTTTGAATACGGAAAACTTCTTGAATCACAGTTGTTGCCGCAAAAATGCCAGGATACTTTTTTTTTTGCAGAACCAAATAGCCCCACCCAATGAGATTACTTTTCTTATTTGTAAACACATTTTTAAAAACTACCAAAGTTCAGCTTCAAGTACTTGACGTCCCAGTTTTAAACAACTGAAAATAAGACTTAATGCTGCAATGGAAACACTAACAGGGTCTTGACAACAGCCGGGTAAGGCTGCACCTTTATATCACAACAAACTCTTCCAGCTGAAAAAACTCACTCATTACCCAGGATGGTGTGGAAAAAAGATCATTATTGCTTCAGGAAAGACAGTTGCTTGAAAATTGGCATAAGGTGGTGAAAATTATAAAGGATCATTACTTTTTTTCCCCCAAACTCAACCTAACTACTCCAGAAAGTAATGCACAAATCATTCATTATAATGAGTCATAACAATGATTTGTGATCTTCCAAGTTTTCATTTTACGCCCCTCTGTTTTTCCTTAAAGACAGGAGGATAGACAAAGACTGGAAACTTTGGGTCATATGGATCACGGCACCACTGCTATGTCTGGAATTTTCTTATAAATATCCTATTGCTCTGAGGTTCATAGGCCTGACTGAAACAGCAGGGACGATCTCATTTGTACTTTTATAGTCGTAGAGGGATTTGCAAGAGTTAACACAATTTTCCATAATATTTCTTACCGACTTCAGGAATAAAGGGAGAGTTCCCTTTTTAATCAGTATCTGAAACATTGTTAAGTCTAAAGGGAAACAGGAATTCTTTCAGATTTAACAAGACTTTTCCAAGTGCTGATAATTTTAAAGGTACAAAACAAGGCAACTTTTGAAAAAGAGAGAGGATTTCAGCAAATTGTTTGTGGGCAGCAATCAGTGCAGTAGTCTGGAGGACACACTTTTCAGCAGATTTTACTGCTTTCTTGCAGCCTTGTGCCTTTTAAACGATTATTTTTCCAAAAAGAAATGGTAAATGATTCCTTTTGTGTTCATGAAAATATTCCAATCAAGGAAGTGTTGTCAGGTTCTGTTACAGTGATGTCTATCTCAGAAAACAAACTGTTTCACTAACCACCAGTGGGAAGCTAGAAAAGCTCCTTTCATTTTGTACAGTCACAGAAGACTTTTAAAGGCATTTTGCTCACATTCTTCTCCAGGCAGGCAGGCAAACTATGCTAACATGGCTGATCTGACTCAGACATGGAGCCTGAGGACAGAAAAATAGGAAAAAGAAAAGGCAGTTCTGATGTTATCTGTGCAGAATTTCTCAGGGACCACTGTTTTGTTTCCTCACCACATTTGGTACCTCTTCCATGTATACATTTAGTCAAGTCTTCATAATGCCGCATGGATCCAGAGATAAACCTAACTGAATTACTGAACTGTTGAATGCCTACTGATAAATAAAATAGGCTTGTTGAAAAATGACTGCTGGAAAAAAGTGGTTCTGCATGCTTATACCGAATTAATAGGTAATTACTATATATAGATTATCATATATAAAACAAGTAGGATCATGACCTCGTTGGCAACTTTCTGTGTCTTGTCTAATGCCATACTGGGTAAGAGGGCAATAAATAAACCCCTAAGTGTTCAACATGTAGGCATAACCCCTCCCTTCCTCTTTTTCTTAGCACATATGCTGGCTAATGGGAGAGACAACTCCTTTGAAAGAAGAACAGCAGAATTTATCCTCTTCCTAAGTTATGCTATGATTCTCTCAAAGAACTGTATAGTGAA
>VZTA01019305.1:1357848-1371876 GCA_013398855.1 Mohoua ochrocephala | reverse complement strand
CCTCCCGGCCCCGCCTTGGCCCCGTCCCGGCCCCGTCCCGGCCCCGCCGGGCTCGGCGGGGATGCCCGCTGGGTTCTCCGGGAGGGGATTGCGTTCTGCCAGCCCCCACGTGCCCCACTGAGTAGCTGCCATCAGCGTCGCGCCTGCGGAGGTGACTCTCAGACATCAGACCTGGCGGTGCGAAATGCGTTTCTGCCCCCGAACTGTGTTACTGTCTTCGTCTGACCTCACGAGAGGAGTCTGGCACATCCTCCCTCCCTTCCCACGGCTTGTGCCGCCTGGGGTCGATATAAAGGGTTTGAAATCGCTCAGCATCCATTTCCCACCAGGCAGCCCAGCAGCATCGAGCAGAATTCCACTGGTCTTCTTCCCTCTCCAGTGTTTGTCCTTTCTTCTGATTCTTGTTGCTACTGCAATACAAGACATCAGCCAGTGCTGCCATGTAAAACACGACCCCATGGAGCAGAACCTGCCAATGGCTGTGGCACCATCTGGAGAGCCCTGGTGTCATTAAAGAAGCCTTTATATGTCCTACATAAACCATGTTTGAATGGCTGAACAAATCCCTCCTCCTCCTCACTTTTCTATCCTCAGTTCTCCCCACTCATCATACTCCCGATATCCTCTTTTACAGCTGCTGTTCAAGAATCTAGTCCAAAGCCCTTTCAAATCAGTCCCATTGGCTGCAGTTAGCTTTGGACCATGGCCTAGATCTCCTTTACTGGCTCTTGGCTTTATGCCTCTTCCAAGCCCTCACTTGGAACAGTCTCTGCCTCTCTGAAGGCTCCCTTTCATCAAATTTCCCTTAGTCCTCCTTCTTTCAGGATGTCTCTCTGCATTGAGTAAGTGATGGCTTCAGAAAGCATATTGGGATGTAGCAGGGGCCATCTAAGAGGTGGCAGAAGATGGAGAGATTCCTGGCAAAGGGAGATATCTTCTGGAGTGGCAGCAGGAAAATTAAGGTGGCCAACAGCCAAGATGTGTCAGGCCTCAAAAGGAAACTCAAGCAAGGCGAGGAAACTCTTGTAGTAGCTCTGCTGCACCCATGGTCCCATGGGTAACTCTGCTCTGCTTCCCTGCCTGCTTCTCTTTGGTCCCCGGATCCTGCAAAAGCTCCTGCTTCGTGTCAAGGCTACTGCAAGTGCAGGTATGTGGTGAGCTGTTTCCAAAACGAAAGACATGACACTTTTTGCAGAATGATGAGTATTTTGTTGGATTGGTGAGTTGAGCTGTCTCATCCAGCTGCTTCTGTTTGGTACAGGAACAGGAGGCAGAGAGGGAGCACTAGGATTTTGGATTAATGTGACATGCCACTGCACCCTCAGATAGGGCTGTGACAGCTTCCTGGCTCTTGCCCATCCATTGCTGCTCTCCAACTCCGCCCTTGCCTGATGGTTCCTCCATCTGTATCATTGCTTTCTGCCCCATGTTTTATTCCATGTAGACCTGAAGGAGATAGGAGGCTGGAAAGCAAACTGTTCCCCTTCTCCTCTTCTCTGCCACTCTTCTGGCTCCCAGCTACAATTCCTTCCCTGTGGCATGGAGGGAAGTACTGTCTCTTTAGTTGTTCCCTCCCTGGGTGTTTTTTAGTTCCTGCTGCATCTTCCTCCATCATCCACTGCCTGCTCCATAACCAGGCACGGTGCCAGGCTGGCATTGCAGAGGCGTGCAGAGGAAGCACCACATCTCCCTCGATCTGACTTCCCCACCCTGATGCGGACACGGCCTGCAGGTGTCAGCTTGTCTCTTCCTAGGTCCTGATGTCAGCCTGTAAAAGCCCTGTCTCTCCTGAGCCTCCCTCCCCCCACTCTCCCCAGTGTTTGCAGATCTACAACCAGTGAAGAATGGAGCCCTGACCTATCTGGTGATCACAGCTGGAGGAGAAGCATGGGTGCTAAGATTTTCCAACGGGCTATTGCTGTTCCCAGCCCTCCGTAATCTGATGGCTGGGACTCCATGGTGAGGATGGGACATTCCAGATCTTCCATGAGCAGTGCTGCTGTGTGAGTGTGGCTTACCTCACTCCTCAGAGCCAATTTGAGAGGATGGGATAAAAGGAGACATAGGGGCAAATGGGACTTTGCTGGAGCAGGACATAAATCTGCCACCCTAAATGGATTTTTATCTCCCACATCTGCAGATTTTCTGACAATTTCCAGTGCCTGCATCTAAATGAATTTGGATTATTTTTCACTGGAGCTGTGAGGCAGCTCTGTAAGATTTTTTGCCAAAAAAGAGCTTCACTTAGAGCCCTGAGCGAACAGGACTCTAAGTACCTGATTTGTCATAACCAGGGACAGCTGGAACAAACCCGGCATGTAACAGTGAATAAACACTATGGCAGAGCAACTGCATTAAATGGAAATCTCTGCCAGAATCACAACGCTTCCCTTTAGTGTACGGACCAGGAGGAATGTGGAGACAGGTGAGAAAACTCCATCACATTACAAGGGGGAATTAAGCTTCTGCAGGAAAGGTGCAAGCTGCAATTAACAGCTAAGTAAAACACACAAAGCACCTGGTTTCTGTAACATGACTTTTCCCTGGAAGCCAAATGGCATTCCCAGCTAATGACCTCATTGGTGTCATAATCCTGTAGCTGTTGAGGTCTTGGCATTACATCAGTTACCTTTTTCTTCACCCTTCTCCATTAATGCCTCCCTCTGGCTTCTCCCCATAACAAACCAACTGCTTCAGCCTTCACTTGCCTCTCTTCTGACCCCTCCTGCTTTCAGTGCCAGCTCATCCTTCTGCCTGTCCCCTCACTGACAGTGTTGCCTTCCATCACTGTCTGGAGTACCATTCCTCTACTTGCTTTGTAGGCCCATCCTGTCCAGCTTCTGCGTTTGAGCTCTGGGAATCTGCTCTCAGTAACTTCTCTAAAAAGTCTCTAATAAGGCAGAAGTCACCTGGAAAATTAATTTTCTTCACCAAAACTTTTCCTTTGGCTTCTTGGGAGGCTGTTTTAAAGAGAAGGGAAGTACACCATCCTCTGCTTTCTAAGAGGGCAAGAAACCATAAGCTCTAACTGCAATATGTAGGACTGGTTGGATGCTAAGAAAATGCACTCATGGTAGGAGTAATGATGCGCTGGAACAGAGAAGACTGGGAAATCTGCAGCTATGGAGCCCTTAGTGAAGAGAACAGAACAACATGTCTGAAGTAATCTTACTTTGGGCAGAAGAATAGAGTAGAAAGCTCGGTGGTTCCAGTTTCAGTTCTCTTTTTGCTCCTTCAGGGATGGTCCTAAGGAATCCCTTCTTTGTCACGAAAGGGTCATGCAGCTCTAGGCTTTATGGTCCTTTCCTCTGCCTTTACCTCCACCTAATCTCATGTACAGCTCAAAATGCTCTCTTGCACACCTGCCATCAGATGTACCTCTTCCTATCTGAAGTGGAACTGTCTCACTAAAATATGTGGGATGAATATAACAAACCATCAATTATGTGGCAGCAGAGGGTGAAGTTGTGAGCAGGTTTTCAATCACGACTCCAGGAACCAGCTTGATTTTAACGAGTTCTACCACATCCATTCCAGGGCAAAGGATTTGATGCCTTCAAAGTAAAAGGGATTTCCCCTTCCTCCCCCATTTTTGAGAATTTTCATTTTTGGATAAAAATTCAGCTTACAGAATGGATTAAAAAAAAATAATCCCAAAACAGGACTGGCTATTCTGCCATCTTATCTTGAGCAATGTCACCTCATGCAGTCTCACCCTTAGCCAAATACTGACTCACCACCAAGGGCTTAGCAGCGGAAAGGGAGAGAGGGCATACCAGATGAGAGAGCAGCTCTCCTGGCTGGAATCTTGGCAGGGAGTGAGAGGCACGTGTTTGAATCAGAGGGACTGAGCAGTTGTGCTGAAATGTTGTTAAAAGCCAGAATGCAAGGGGTCTGCTTTGCTCCTGCTTGCTGCAGGGAGGTGCAGCCTCCTCTCCAGGAGGGCTTATGTTCAAAACATGACTTGGAGCCCCACGATGCCGCGCCCAGCTGAGGCTCCCAACAGGTAACTGTTTGCTTTTCTCTGGAGAAGGGTTTGGGCCCAGGCAAGTGGTGTTCAAACACAAGTCTCTGCACAGTCCAGGACCTGGTATACCTCCCCTGGCTCCACCTTGGTCCTGAGACAGCTTGGTCTCCCAGCATGGGCTGTGGGTGTCCTCCGTTCTCTCCAAGGGGAGCTCCATCCCCTGTTTCTGACTTCTTACAGCAGTGAAGTCACTAATCCCTGCCTGCCTCTGCTCGGTGCTTTGAGGGCTGCAGGGAATGTCTGAAGCAGGCAGGCACAGCTGAATATATAATGTCACACACTGCCCGTGCTCAAGCAAAACACCAGAGTGCTACCAATCGCTCTTGAAGATGTTCCTTCCAGTATCCTCTACCCTGGAAGTGGAGTCTAGCCCTGGAAGTGGAGACACAAACCCTTACACCCTCTGCTTTCTGAGCCTGCTGAGTGTGTTTTACTTTTGAGTCTTTAACACGCTGTGCCAAGGGTTCTTTGAGCAGATGCTTTTCTCCTCCTGGGTCTGGGTCAAAGAACAGGGAGAAAATGAAGCTGCCACTGTCAGCAGCTCTTGGTCCCCGTTGTTCTCTGCTATGAGACAAAGCCCAGCAACCCCCTCTTTGCCAATGCTCCTTGGCAAATGCATTGCATTTGCAGTGGTCGTTGCAATCTTCTTGCCTTGTTGGTGCAGCTCACCTACATCTCCGGAGTTTCTTCCCATTCAATCTGTTTTTGGGTTGTTTGTGAAGAATACGCCTGTTTGCAAAGGCACCTGCCTCTTGCGACCAGTAAATCCTGGTGGATGGAGCCAGACATCAGGGCTCCTGTGAACATGCCTAAAGGCAACTCATGCAGAAGGAGCACAACTGCAGCCTCTCCTCCTGGCAGTGGTGCTGCTGCTGGAAGCAAATGATTTCTGGAACAAGCCCTGATACGAGGCAGCAAGTGCGTCAGACCTTATAGTAGAGGAACCACGTGTTTGAGTTTCCTACTCCATGAATGAGGCTGGCCGGGCCTGATTCATCACCAAGGCATGCTGGGGAGAGAGGGACTCAGCTCGTTTCCTCTGCATTTTATTTGTTCCTGCATGTGTTGTGATCCCAAAACTGTCGGGGAGCAGAGGAGCTGCATACCAGGACAGCAAGTGGTAAGAGGAGAGGAGATGGAGAAAGGCAGAGATCAGGAGAAGCTTGGCCTCCAAGCACTTTCCCCTTTGCTCCATGATTCTTTGCACTTGCAGTTAAAGCACTGCTGGGACACATTGGTGCTGGCATAATGCACGGAAAGACTATAAAAGGTGCTGGAAGCCAGTGGGACAGGAGCAGTGATGATAAATGTTAAGTGTTAAATTAATGTAAGTCGTGGGTAAGTGAAAGTAGATAGTGTTCACTACTAACACAGATACTGCAGTGTTTCCACATTTCATTTCATTTCATTTCATTTCATTGTCCTTCCTAGATTTCTTCCTGATTGCTATAAAAAATATCCTTGAAGATCTGGCCACTCCTATTCCCATCCAGGGAAGAAGAAAGCAGAAGGGGAATTGCCTTTCTGAGTCACGGTTTTTTGGAAGCCGTGTGTGTGCATGTGTGTTTGCATGGCTTGCCTGTGCTTATGTGAAAAGGTCTCGTAAGAACAACCCTCTAAGCCATAAGGAGTGAAGGGAGCACCAGGGCATTTCTTTCCACTCCCAAAATAAGCCTTGAAACTCAGCACTTAACCCTCAGCCACCTCTGCCCTGTGTGGAGGACAGACCATGAGCTACATTGCCCAGGCCACCAGGCCCTGCATTCGTGGTTTTTGCAGGGCTGACATCTCATTCCTGGTTGCACTTCAAAGCACCAAAGCCTTCCTGAGCAATATTTCTTCTCTCAGCCTGCAACATCTCTCTTCAGCTGTGTTCGTGGCAGCAGCAGCAACCACAGAGTGGGAGGTAGCAGCCTTCAGTGTCTGACTGGAAAGTCTTTCACACCTAAGGTTAAATCACTGCTTTCAAAATTGATTTATGGGCCTAATTATCCATAAATGGAGCGATTTTCAGGCAAAAATATGGGTTTGTTACAGAGGAGACAAGTCCAGTCTTGCAATCCTACTTTTCATATGGCCATTGCTGCAGGATCACGGGACATGGTCCTGTTGGGGGGAGGTAAAGCAGGGTTGGCAGCAGACCCTGGTCTGTGTGTGACAGCAGCCCCAAGCTGCTGCCAGGGTTTGCCCAGCAGTGGCCATTCACCCTGTGCTCGGCCCTGCTTGGAGGAAGGAGAGGTCCTGCCCTGTGGTCTTTCATGGGATAGCAGTCAATGTCTCAGTAGGGCAGAGGCAGAAGAAGAACACTTTCCCTGCAGTGTTTGGGATGGATCTGAGCAAACCAGGGGCAGCAGAGGTGTCGCCTGTGCAAAGCTCAATCAAGACTTGCAGCCTCTCTGTCTTCCCTGGAGCCACAGGTAGAATTGATGTCTCCACAGCTCCCAACGGGGTGGATGCCACAGCCAGTTGCACCCACGGACAGGATATTTGCCCTGAATCTTGCTCAGCTTTTCTTTAAAATAATTAACACTGAACACATACGATTTTGGGGGACATACCTCTCCCATGCCTGCCTAAAGGACTTCACTATTGCCCAGGAAGGAAATAAAAAGACTCTCACACTTTTTATATCTTGCCTAATTTTAAAAGTATTTTCAGAATGTTTTGCAGAAATCCTGTCCTAGGGTTAAAGGTGATTACATAGAAATCATAACCTATTTCATAAGGGAAGGTGTCTCCTAGGTAGGTGGCTACATCTGGACAACTGGTTTTGGTGAGATGACACAGCTCAAGAACTCTAGTGACCTTATAGCTCTCCTTGTCAGCATTGCCTTGCCCCAGCACTGTGTAGGGCTGGATGTTCTGTCTGGTGAAGTTACCGTGAATCTTTAGTTCTACAACATCCCAGAGCTGTCTTGATTTAGTTAATGTTAATTTTTCCATTGGTGCAGCTGTAAAACGGGTGGAAAAAAAATTATGTGTGTAAGTGCTAAACCAATAAACTATGTCAGCTCTTAGAAGAAAAATACTTTATTCAGTAAAACTAAGCCATGCAGTTCCGATTCTGCTTCTACTAATAAAAGCACCTTGGCACCGTGGTCAAACGCTTCATATCACTCGTGCACCTTTTGCGTTTTCAGAGCAGTGCACAAAGAAAATCAAACCTGAATGCACTATACTAAAGAAAGGACAGGCAACGTTTCATCTACCGTGTATGCTGCTCAGCCAGGACGACGTGCTCTACGAATCTTAGAATAAAATCGAGGTACTTTGTTTGAGAGCCGACATTTCTGCAGCTGGATCTGTTTTTATAGTGGCTCTTGAACTGTAATGTCAGTGCCAGACATTGTAAAAGGTACGTGGAAATTGTTCCACTTCATATTACCAGTGACAGGTTAATGCTAATGAATAGTGATTAAAAATGCTGAGGTTTAAAAAATGGCTTCATGTCCCCCAAAAGTTTAAGAAATGTTACTTAAATTAATATGGTGCTTTGCTTCTTAAGCAGAACAGCTTTATTTGAATTTTACTCATATAATGATTAGTAAAAGTTCTCACTCATTGACTGCGTTTTGATGAATAAGGATATACAGGCTTGGATGATAAATTTCTCAGGCAACTTGCAGGAAAAATTACCAGAAATACTCCTGTTTGCACACAGATCTTAATGTCCCCAGAGGAAAGAAAAGCAATAGACAAATTACACCTTCAGTTCAAGTCTCCGCCTTAGCGTTAGAAGATTCATGTAAGACGGGAAAACCCCAAAGAGCTGTGCCAAGCTATTTGCTCTCCCCCTCGCTTTCAGCCGAGGGACTGGGAACATCCTCTGGCCAGGGTGCGACAGGTTGTCCTCCTCCTCGTTTTCCTCCTCCCGTGGCACTCCCGGGCCCGCAGCGCGGAAGGGACTGTGGCGGTCCCCGAGGGATGCTCGAGGGGTTGCTGCTGCCGGATACAGGGCAGGGACCTCGCCGTCGAGGAAAAAAGGCAGATCCGCCTGACCGACAGCAAACCGGACAGTTCCGACTTCCTTCCAACCGTTTTATTCTGTGTCCAGTTCGGCTGTGATTTGTTCCCCACTCAGGTGGAGTTCCCGCTGCTGTCGGGACGGGGAAGCTGTTCCTGGCGGCAGGGAAGGCTGGCTGGGCCCGGGGCGGCCGGCGCGGACTCCGCTACCCATCTCCCCCCAGGGAAGCCCCGACCGGGCACTCCCCGCTCTAGTCCGGAGGAGCCGAGCTCTCCCGCACACCGGGCCGGGCCGAAAAATAGCACCCAGGAAAAGTCCCCGGTGCTCTGCAGTGCCTCGGGAGGCGGCCGGCCCCCAGCCTCTGCTGGGGTGTAAAAACAATTCTGCAGAGAAAAACCACGCATAGAGCCGCGCCGGGACAGGAGCTCGTGCTGCAGAGAGGTTTCTCCTCTCCAAGGCAGAGTCCGAGCTTGCGAAAGAGTTGGAAGAGAGGCAGGAGCTTTTTCCCAAGGGACAATGTTCCTGGGACCAGCCCTACCCCCCAGATATATCACGCTGTCTGCTCGCCGCCCGGAGAGCGCCCGCCAGTTCTTCTGTTGCATCCCTGGGCTCGCATTCACCCCTCGAAGAGGCGAGAGCAGCCCAGGAGCCGCGGAACTCCCCGGAGCCCAGACGGGCGCGGGGCCGCGGGCAGCAGCGCAGGGACCCCGCAGCCGCTGGCGGAGCCGGGAGGAGGATCTGGCTACCTGTGCCGGTCACCGGGAGCTGGTCATCGGGGGAGACAAATCCTGCCCGCAGGACACGTGGGCTTTTTCTTTTTTAATTTTTAAAAAATTTTTTCTCTTTTTTTTTTCTTTTTTCTTTCCCCCCTCTTTCTTTCCCAAAAGCAATAGAAAACGAAAGAAACCAGGTTCCAGTTTCCAAAGAAGTAAGTCACAGCCCTGAGAGAGTCCTCGGTAGAGCCGATGCCCTGGGGCGACTGGAAGGGACGGGGACGGCGGCGTGCCAGCCCGTGAAGGGTCCGGGATACTCGGGTCCGTGTCTGCGCTTGCGGACCGACGGACACGGCGGGACGCGGGCCCCGACCGAGGAGCCGTCCGCGGCAAGGAAGGCAGCGTGCCCTCGCTTCTCCTCCGGTGTCCAGACCTCTCCGTGCACCCAGAGCTGCACACCCCGTCCGTGGCCACCCGAGACCCACCTTCCCCGGGGGAAGCTGTTCCGTAGGGCTCGCTGAGGCGCGGGCGGCCCCCGGGGAGCGGGGCCCAGCTCGCCGCCATCCCGGCGGCTCCCTACGGCCTCCTCCGGCGTTAGGGCCCACAGCGAGCCTCTCCTTGTCCCAGCTGGACATCTTACATTTACTTTCCGGAGGACGCGAGTTTCAGAGTGGGGGCACCGAGTTTCCCAGGGGGAAGGCGGGAGTGGCACGGCACGGCACGGCACGGCACGGCACGGCACGGCACGGCACGGCGGAGGAAAGCCGGCGCCAGCCTCTCGGCTGTTTTCCATGTCCCATCCTTTTCCTCGTCCCGGGCCGTCGGGCTCCCAGCGGCTCACCGAGAGTCCTGCTGCCTTCTGGGGACTAGGCCGGGGGCGAGAAGGTCCCTGGAGGCTCCCGAGGGAAGGTTCCCGGCGGGGCATGGCTGGAGATCCTCCTTGGTCTGGAGCTCCCCGGAGGACACCACGCAGTCTTGCTCGGGGTCATTGCTGTTGCCCGCCCCTCGTTTTTTGTCTTCTTCCTTCTTCCATTTCATCCGCCGGTTCTGGAACCAGATCTTGATGTGCCTCTCGGTCAAGTTCAACATGACAGCCAGCTCCACCCGCCGCGGCCTGGAGATGTACTTGTTGAAGAGAAACTCCTTCTCCAGTTCCAGCAGCTGCGCCCGCGTGTACGCCGTCCTCGTCCGCTTGTTCTCCTCCGGTTCCACCATATAGGATCCCCCTGGAGAGAAGCGAGAGTCAGCCTGGGCCCGCCCGGCCGCCCCCTCGGGCTGCGGGGACCACGTCCCAGGACCCCTGCGCGGCGCGGAGGATACGCGGGGGGAAGCAAGTGGGATGAGGGGGAGGCCTCGGGGAGCTTCCCGGCTGGGCACAGTGAGGTGGTGCTGCTGGCGGCAGCCACAACTGCTGTTATTTTATTTTACAATAACTTAATATTTTTTTTGACAATGATTTGGATGAGGTTTTCAGGGAAACGCCATCTCTGGAGCCCAGGGAAAAACTCACGTGCCCCCGTTTGCATGACACTGAAAGCTCAGAAGGGCTCCTGGATCCAAGGGGATCCTGCATTTGTTCAGGTTCGTGTTAAAATTAAACAAAAAAATTTTTAAAAAATTTTAAAAAATTTTAAAAAGAAAAATAAAAAACTCCAGCACACACACACAAACCAAAGCAAAATGGGAAAATTTAACCCCTCAAAAAAAACCCTCCAAAAAAACCAAAAAAACCAACGCACCAAAATACCCCGCTAAAACAAAGCAATAATAATTATAATAATTAGTGGGCCTGCCGGGCCGGGTGGGGAGTTAGACCGCAACTGCTCCATTTCGCCAGGTTGACGAAACCTTGGGTTTCTCGTTGCCGTAAAAAGCGGCAGCAGCGGGATCGCCGTTCCCAGCGGGGCTGCCGCAGTCCTGCGTGGGCACTGAGGCACGGGTAGCGCAGGCGGTCACATCGAGAGGGGCCAGTGTGGGCATGGAAACTCAGGGCCACTTTTGCCAGCGCCAGCGCCCCTCTGGGCACGCTTTTGGGGTCGATACCATCTGCGGGGAACGGTGCTTTAAACAGCCAGAATGAAATAATCATTTCAAGAGAGCTACGTGGACTCTCCCACCGCTCGTCTTCCTATTCCCATGATTCTGTATTTATATATACAGTGTTTGTAAGTGTAAACCTATGTATAAAACTCATATATGTATTTAAAGTATATATTTAAATGCACGTATAATGTTTACAAAGTGATGTGTATATATCTATGTGCGTATATAAACAAATATTAAAATCAATGTATACATGTGCAAAAATGTTGGTAAATCGAAACCTATGTACATATCCGTTTGCATGAGTTTGTATCTGAAAAAAAACCCAACTTGTTCTGTTACTTTAAACTAAACTGGAGCTACCGGGAAGGCGGAACGCCCGGAGTCTGTCGGAGGGCCGAGGCCGGTCGGGCCCCGGGACAAGGCCAGCAGGCCCGAGGCACGGCGTGTGGCACCGGCCCGGGCTCGGCCTCCCTGGGCGCCTTTCCCCGGCAACAACAGCGCAAAGCCCCGCAGCATCCATGGACGCCTAAATCCCAAGAGGTTTCATGAAAAAAAAATCGTCGGGCCATATAGTTTGCCGCAAGCACGGTACAAAACATGCCGCGGTTTCGCTGTGAGCGCTCTGTCGCGCTCGGCACAGCGCGGTGCCCCTTTCTCTTCCTGCTGCGTGCTCCGGCAGGAGCCCTGCACACACATCACACCGACCGGGTCATGCACAGCCCCTGCCTGCTCCTCCCGGCAGGGCTGGGACAACAGGCAAGAATTTTAGGCTTCCACGGGGAAAGTTTCGTTTTCCTGCTGGTTTTGTCATTCCTCGGGTACAGGAGAAAGAGAAAAAAAGGTGTAGTTCAAAAGTTTGGCTTTATATTATTATTATTGTTGTTGTTATTATTATTATTATTATTCCCGAAATTCACTCAACTCAAGGAAAAAGATCTGATTTTCTCTCTTTCTCTCCCCACCTTCCCCCCTGGCACAATCCCTGCTGCCGTGTCCGCGGCCTGGGACAGCACGCTCTTCTGCCTTTGTAGGCGGGTGCTCCTCTGGGGAGACTGGGGACTGCCACCTGTCCTTCCCTCCCCCTCGGCCTGCCCCGTGCAATTCCCAAACTATTTCGTGGAGATTTTAATACTCCGGTCCTTTTTCCAACTGTCTATTTGAACAAAGCCATTAATATAATATTTGCCGTATAGGCGTGACGGAGGCGCAGGACACGATAACATTGTGCAGGCAGAGACAGAAATATTGTTGGGCAGCGGAACTTTCTGCCTAGATAGAGTTTCTTCCCCTCACTGGCAACTCTGTTTCGTTTGTGCATTGTTTTCCCTGCCCTGTTTTTTTCACTTGGAGAGGTGCATTTGTGGCTAAAACCCGCCGGGGAGCAGGAGGGGTGGGATAGAGGGGCCAGGAGGGGACATGGGCTCTGCGCCGGGGAGAGCCGGCAGGCAGCCGAGAGGGGCTCGGCGGCTGCCCTGGGGGCTCGGGGGCTGCTCCGCGGCCGCACTGTGGGCGCAGGGACGCGGGGCAGCGGGGCTGTCCCCCCCCGCCCGCCNGCCCTGCCTGCCGCTTCCCCTCCCGCTCCACCTCGCAGGTGTCTCCGCGACCCGGCCCCCGCGCGGAGCTCACCGCGCCCGAGGGGACACCGTGCTCCCCGAGGAAGCAGCTCCCGGGAGGCGTCACGACGTCCGGGCTTGGCCACAATTAGTTAATTGGTGAAAAATAATTCGTTAATAATTGCTGAGGAGCAGGGAGCGGTGAGCCCGCCGGTGGGGACTGGAGTGCCGGCTCCCTCCCCAGCGTTCAACCCAACACTAGCAGCCCCAGAGCAGTGGGTCTGGAGAGGCTGGCGAGGGGGAAGCGACCCTCCAGGACCTCTCCGCGCTATAACCGAACGGTGGGAGCGGGACCGGGGCAAGGGACGGCTCCTGACAGCCGAGCGGGACAGAAGCGGGGGGGGCAGAGGGATGCGGCGGGTCTTACCGGTCCACTGTCCCTTCCAGGCGTGCGATTTGGTGGACTTCATCCAAGCGAAAGGCACCTGCACTCGGGGCTCCTCTACAGCCCCCGTGTCCGCCCCGTCTGCGAAAGGCAGCGCGTCCTGATGGGGAGGAGGAAGATGAGGGTGGTGGTGGTGATGGTGATGAAGGTGGGAGACCCCGGCATCCTCAGTGATGGGGGGCACCTCGTAAGGTGAAATGTCTGGCGGGCTGCCTTGCTCGAGAGCCCCTAAGGCGCTGGGATAAGGAGTCTGCTGCTGCCTGCCCATGTACAGGCAGGCGGGGGGGCTGGGGTTGTAGTCCTGCGCCTGGGTTCTTTGAAACGCACACGACTCCTTGTAGAGCTGCGCCGAGGCGTAATACTGCTCCTCGGTGTTCATGGCGAGCGGGGCCGAGGGGGCTTCGCAGCTTAGGGACACATAGGGCTGCTCCCGCTCCCGGAGCCCGGGATGCCTCTTTGACAGCTGGCGGCCCCGCCGGGCCCCACCGCCCTGCCCGGCTCCCGACGCCTCCCCATAGGCGCCTCTCCCCCACGTGAGCCCTCCCGCAACCCTCCGGGGCGGGGCGCGGGCCGTAAGAGGCCACCCGGGATGGCCCTGGTCCCGCAACTCCCTTCCTTCCCCTCAGCCGGGCCGGCTACCCGGGACCCCCTACCCTTCTGCCGGGTGCTGCTCCCCGCTTTGGAGTGAGGAGCCCCGCGGCGGTGGGCTTGCGGGGCCGGGCAGGGGCTCAGGGGATTGCGCCGGTATGCGGGGCGCTCCGGGACGGATGGTCCCTAAACACATCTTTTCCCTGTCCCCCTCGCTTGCTCAGGAACGGCTCATACCCCAACATCCCCCGGGCACGGAGAGGAAAACCCTCGGAGGGCCGGGGTAGACCCGGCTCCTGGAGGGGTTTAGCGACAGGGCACTTTTGGCTGCGAGGGCATCTCGCCTAGGGATGCGGGTGTCCAGGGACGGGCAGGGCGCTCCCGCGGGGGTACCCGTGTTCCGGAGCCCTGGGCGAAGGCCAGCACCGGCCGGTGGGGGACCACAATGCTATCGCCAGAGCGAGCGATAGGCAGCGGATTGTTTGTCCAAGGGGTAAATTTGGGAGCCTTCCCCGCGGCTTGGGCTGCAATGTGTTGACCCTCGGAGATAATGTGCTCCGAGCTGGTGCCGGTTGACTTGGTGACGAGGCTATGAGGAGGCGGAGAGCTACCGAAAGGGACAAAGATCATTTCCCTGCCTCCCTGCCCTCGGCCCGGCCGCCGCTCTCTCCTTCTCGGGTGCAGGCACGCTT
>VZTA01019305.1:1338670-1357656 GCA_013398855.1 Mohoua ochrocephala | reverse complement strand
GGCCAGTGGTGATGCACGCTCTGAGCGGCGAGGCAGGAGGGTCCCGGTCCCTCGCTCCTGCGCCCGGTTCCGTGGGATCATAAACCCGCCCAGTCCATTACACTTTGAGTTTCCGCTCTGAACTCACGCGGGTCCCCCGTCTCTTAGAAAGCACACTGAGCCTTTGATTCAATATTGAGCCATTAAGCGATTGCTTTCCCAAGCCATTTAACAGCAGCTCTTATGGATAAATAAACAAAAAAGGCTGTAAACCAATTATAGTGCGGATAGTGAAAAAGTATTTTATTAGCGGGAATTACAGATAGACATGGCTGCTGCTCGGGCTCCCTGCGCCTGGCACCCGCCCCCTCCATCCCCTGGCATTCCGGGTAGGGTACGCGGCCCGGCGGGGCTCGCAGACGGTGTGCGGCCAGCGGGGATGCGCAGCCCCATTCGCGGTGGTTCCCCCATCCGCGCCCGCGATGCCTCCGCTCGGCTCTCTCGCAGGCACGGGTGTCTTTGATCCGGAGACGTCTTGTGCCCCGACCCCAGAGCTGCACCCGCAGCCCCTTCCCCAGAGATCTGTTACCCGGAGCATTTACTGCTCCGGGTTTTCCACGGGGAACCGGCGCGGACAAACAAACCCGAGGCCATAAAACCCAGAGCAAATTGATTCATGTCCTGAGAGGACCATTACCCGGTGTCTTAATGCGGTCCTCTCCGTATAACGAACGTTTCTAAACAGAGCAAACACTTCACCCTCCAAAGCAAATGAATTTTGTATAATTTAGACCTAATTCTCTTTCATTCTGCCTGCGTGAGCAGGCGATAAGGGCACGCTTTACCGTTCTGACAACAAGGTGGCGAGCTGCAGTTCAGGAAAAGGGCCCCGCTGGGTATCCCGGCACTGGGAACCCCGGCCATGTCCTGAGGGCGGTGATGTCCGGCAGCCCCGGGTTCCCGGGGGAGGTGAGCCCGACTGAAGTCAGATCCCGGGGATCACCTCTGCCTGCCTCTTCGACCTGGAATGCAATCACTGATACTTGGCTTGAGTCCTTCCACAGCTGTGGGTTCCCTGGAGAAACCTCTGAGCAGTGAATGGGTCCCACCGGAGTGGAAAACGATCCACTTGATGTGGAAAATGGGTAACGGAGGAGGCTGATGGGAATGATGTCAATGGCCAACGGCCCCGCTTGGCCCAGAACTGGGCTCTGCAGACACAAATGCGTCCCTAAAAGTGGTCTGTATACATCACCTGAGAGAGTTGCAGCAGGGTGTGCATATGAGGTAAGACACCAAAACATCTTCTACTAAACTCCCAGAACTTTCTGCTCCAAGGATTTCCTGAGTGCTATGACTGTAATAGTCCTCAGCTGATTTTTTCCACATTTTAGGTCTCCCCCGAAACTTTATGCAAACATTTTGCCTCTCACCACCTCGCAGTGAAGTGTTCCCCAGATTAAGTGCTGCCGTGTGAGACACTGCTGACCCTGCATCTGACTGCATTTAAACAGTCTTAATTTTCCAACTAGAAGAGCCTTGAGGTGTGTAGGCACAATGTAAGAAATTAAAAGGTGCATCCTTGCTTCTAGCTCGTATGTGGACTTTGAATGGTGAGCCCAGGTTCTCCTGTGCATACATTGTCATCTCCCTGCTGAAAACCTCCCATTTTTACTCCCCAAGTCTGGTTTTGGCAGGCTTGGAATGACAAGAAAGCTGGCCCTCCTCAGTCTGTAGGCAACCGTGCACAGAAAAAATGGCCAATACAAACATCTTTATTCCCACTGACAGACGTACAGTCAAGTTGTAACCATTGAAAACAGAGAGAAGTAATGAACGTGTTGCACATAGGAACAAATTAACAATGGATCAGGTAGATTTTCCCTCACCTTAAAGCCTGTCTGGATGTATGCTGCAGTTCACCAGGAGGTCCTGTACTTTACCTTCTCTAGGAAGTTTTCAGCAGAAGTCCCTCATAACTCGGGGATATTTACGGCTGGCATGTTTGCTAACTCACCCAGCTTCATCCGTGGAGCTGGAAAGCTCACACTTCCAGCTCAGTGTTGCGTCTGATGCATGGTCCCAAAATTATTAATACAGTTGTAATTCAGGCTGAGAACAACCTCCAGATTTTAATATCTCCAGAGGAGACTCCACAACCTCTCTGGGCAGCCTGTTTCAGTGTTCTGCCCCCTTCAAAGCAAGAGCGATTTTCCTCATATTCAAATGGAACTTCCCGAGTTTCAGTCTGTGCCTGTTGCCCCGTGTCTTGTCACTGGGCACCACTGAAAAGAGTCTGACCCCATCCTCTGACACTCACCCTTGAGATATTTGAACACAGAAACAAAAATTCTTATAGTAAGTTTGCTAGTCCAAAAGGTTAGACAAAAATGAATCCATGATTCTGTACCATGTATGGTTCTGATGGTGACAGCAGCAGTATTAAGTAGAACAGCAGGGTGTAATTATCCTCAACGCAAGCACAGGCATACAGATATTCAAGCAGCAGTAACAAATGCTTCAGCCAAATGCTGCTGCCATCCTAGAGTAACATCACACAATAACTGCACTGCAATACTTGAGTTACCATATTAGATTTAAGTACGTTTTAAGGACTTGTTAAGATCTGATCACATTCCTCTAGCCTGATGTTTGTCTGACAGAGAAGAGACAATCTGCATGGTTAACTCCTATTCCATATTGTATGAAGCCTCAAACTTTGCAATATAATACAAATGTCTGAATGGCCAGGGGTTTGGAAAGAAAAGTCACACGCCTAATGTCATATTTATGTGGTTTTAAAATGTATGCAAACATATACAACATGCCTCTTGTAATTCAAAGGCATTTGCAATGTTCTCACCTCTAAATGGTTAATGCAGGGGTTTGATGTGAGTCACTGTACTTTGGAAGTCTTCCCCAGTAGTGTCTGACAGACATCACTGCGGGCTGCTGAGATCAGTGAAATGCGAAGCCATCTGGATGCAGTACTAGTTTTTTTCCCTAGGAAAGGTGACAGGAGCATTTTGTTTGCCTTTCAACACAAATAATTTGTAAACCCCTACTCAATTAGCTCCCTTTCCTGCTATAACTTACGGTAGTTTTATCATTCCTCCCACCACCCTGAGTGTCTAATTAGGGTGTAAAATAGTAAGGAGTATAGTTCAGTCACACTTCTTAAAGTAATCTGGTTTGATTTCCTCTATCTGTATAATATTTAATGACTTCTCAGTGCTCAAACCCTTTTCTGGAATCCATATTTAGGGAGAAAAGAAATACTGAAGGTAAGTGGAGCATATTCACAATAATCTCTTTTCCTCTCTCATCTGTGCTCAAACTAACACTGGAAAACTCTATCCACGGCAAGGGACCGCAGTGGGAGAGGTTGACTGGGAAACAGAGCTTTCCCAGGGATTGATTTTTAACCCCCCACCATGGCTGTATCTAGCAGAAAGGTAACCTTTCACAAAGCTGGTTAATAATCAATAACCATGTGAAAACAAATCTGTCTTTCCCTCTTGGAGCTGACGATAAAAATGAGAGCACGAACTATTCCACCTGCCCTAAAGTAAGACTGGTTCATCAGCTTTTTTTTTGGCAAGAAGCTTTTTTAGGCCTCTGAGCGATTTCAGCATTGGCACACGGCAGCTTCAGTTTGCTCTTCCCACCACACATCAGCTTCTTCACACTGCAGGTGTGGGAGAAGAGAGCTTGAGCTGCAGGAAGATATGTTTGCGCAACCATTTTAAATAAGACCTTGTCCAGGAAATACACAGGGAATTTGCCTTGGGAAGGCTGAGAATAGTAGAGTCTTTTATGTATGTAACCTCTTTTTTCACTTCCTGATTTATACTTTTGATTTTTTTTTTCCATCTTGCCCAAAATTAATTATTTCATTATCGCCAGGGAAGCACAATTTCATTGTCTTGTAAGAAGAGTTGAGGACTTACTTTTGAATACTGTGGACCTTCCCACTGAAAACACAGCTGTTTCATGTTGTTTGCCCCACACAGTTTTCTATTCTCTAATTAATGTTTATTATACCAGATAGGAGTAGAAAAAAAAATCAATATGTGTATATATATATATATATATATCCAGAAAGTTACAGCTAGAGGAATTCAGGGTACAACCATCAGCCTGAAAGAACTCCTCCTCAAATCTCGTGACTGATTGATTTTTCCCTCTAGAGCCCAGGCTCTTTGGGGCACATCAGGTTTGGGGCTCAGACAGAACCTGGCTGCACAGGTGGCACCTGGCAGTTCTCACCATTGTCCTCCCCTCTTGTTTGTCCATTGTAACTTTGCCGAACTTCAGCTATTTGAGCTGAAATTTTCCATTCTGTATCTCTACCTCTCATCAAACATGTGGGGAACCTTTCCTTAAAATTGTTTGGACTGGTATGAAAGTGAAGCTGGGAAACCGTGAGGCACAGTAGCTGCCCGTGTGGGGAGGGTGTGGAGTCATTGCCTTCTCTGCAAGGCTCTGAAAGCAAAAGTGACGATGTATGGCTGATCCCAAACAAGACCAGAGGACAGGAGTAGCTGACATCTGGAGACTGCAACCCTGCACAGATTTTTCCTGCTCTGTTTTCTTAGCTGCCGTGTTTCTTTGCTGGATTTAAGTATGTTAGAACTCCTGCTGGGATGTTGTCCCATGGCAACGTCTCTCCGGACCAATCTCTCTGTGCAAAGCTGCCTACATTTAATCAAATTTTGAACTGCTGCACATCACACAGGTTCCACAGATACGTCTTAAAACTTAGCAGCCAAGTCCTTTATGTGTTCACAACAGCGAGCAGATCCCTGTCCCGGACCTCAGGACTGAATGAGAGTTCACCATGTGGCAGTTGTTATGTTGAACCCTGCAGCTGAAAAGCTGGGAGGTATTCCTCATGCTCCATCCTCCAGCCCTGGGCATGGAGGAAGAAGGTGATTTATGCAGAAGACACGTAAGGTGATCACCCTTCAGAGAAAAGCATTTGAAGGTCCACTCCCTCCTCCCTGCCCACAGTGAACAACATGGGTCTAGAGGCCGGGAGAGAGGGAGGGTGTGTTCTCACTATCCCTCCGCCCAAGTGGGAAGCAGGACCTGGGCTGTGCTTCAGCAGGTCTGACCAAAGGGAGATGATGTAACCTTGATGAATCTCTTCGATTAAGTTTTCCAGAATGGGTTTCCAGCTGCAAACACCTCGCTTTTCTGGGCAGCTGGTCTGCAGCAGCTCAAGGTACTCCCAAGAGAAGGGGAAGCTTTTGGGAAGTCTGGTTGTGAACACCCAATGACACAAGAACTGGGCTCTGGAAGTGTCTTGACCCCCTGCAGAGCTGCCCACACAGGCTTTTTCATAGCTGATGGGTCCAGTAGCACTTCTGAGCACTTCAAGTAGACACTAAGAACTAGTGAAGACTTTTTAGCCTTATTACACTTGATCTAACATGGATTTCAGAAGGTATTTAAGTGGTTATGCAATGACTGAAATCCATTTGAAAATCAAGGCACCAGATTTCATTTTCCCCTCCATAAGTGATACCACATCACCCCTGGAGGTGCTGTGAACTTTTCAGACTCCACACAGGCAAGTGCTAGGAAGAAATCCACAAGAAAACCCACCCCTCTGTCCTCTGAGCAGTGCATAAGTCTTGGACTCAAGGACCTACAGAGGCAAAGTAGAACAAACGCAGCATTCTTTTAACTGAGTTTGTCTATAACATGTTGCAGATAAGAGAAGAGCCCTGGGAAGGACGAGGAGGACGGCAGCAGACAAAATGCCATGCCACAGAGTCCATAGATGTGGCATCAACCGAAGCTGTTCCGTCAGCTTCCTTGCTTGTCATTCCTTGCCTGTGTAATACACCACAATGGGCCTAATTCTTACGTTTATCCAACAAGGGGAGAGAAGTGTATCCATCTACACCTTACAGGCTCATTCAGTCATTAACACAGGTTGAATTCTAAATATTGAAATAGTGACATATTTTTTAAATTGAGACATCTGCCTTCTGAAAACTTTTTAGGACCTCTCATGTTTTAAAACATGAAGGAAAAGTAACTAGAATTTTCTCACAGATAATTCACTAAGACAAAAGTAAGTGGAGCCAATTAAATAATACAGATTTCTCACTTGCTCAGTGGCAATAACCACTATTTTCCTTTGCATATAAAATAATCTAAATATTTCCTGTGCAGTGTAACATCTCTTAGCTCTGCTTATTTATTTATAATATACTGTTTTAAGTGCAATTTAGACATATTAAGGATCCATGTAGCTTTGAATATTTCCACTGATCTGCAAAACTCCTCTGCTTGCCTTTCTTGCCCCTTGCCTTGCCTTCTGCCACTTTCTTTCACTCGCTTTCTCTTTCTTTTTCTCTATTCTAATCTTCTTATTTATACTTCCATCTAGTATTTCCAAACCCCTTAATTATATATCAATTTCCTTATTCTGTATACTACTTCTGTTCAGTAGTTATATATTTATTTCTGTATAAGATTTGCAATTCAAGTCCAGCTCAAGTTCATAAAGCTGTGATTTAAACCCACAGTTACATTGCAGACTAGAAAAAAAAATCACTATCTTTATGAAGCGATGATGAACTGCACACACATGATGGGTGGAGATTTGCACATTTAATTGAAAACTTGACTTGATTTTTATTCTCTGAATGATGCATGTAGGTTTTATTGCTCCTTACCTGCACGCTGGAAAGCACATTGTCAATGCTTGAAATGATTTTATGTACTTGAACACCACCTGATTTAATGCATCAGCTGACAAGGACAAAGACATTGATTAAATGCCCTGCCTCAGGTGTCCAGAAGGCTGGAAAAGGTTGTCCCCTCAAAATAACCACTGAAACTTCACCCAGTAATCATTAACTCAGTATTTGGTCCAAGCTTTGGGAATAACAGGAGGCTTTAAAAAGCGGCAGTCGGAAAACACTCGGTGTGACTTAGGAAACTATTTGGTCCTGCAGTACATTAAGGGAGAGTCGGATGGTCAGAGTCTCTCCCGATCGGTAAGAAATGCATCGGGCATTTGATCCTCGGAAGGGCACCTCTGGACTGGGCTCTTAGCAAGCAGGTAGAGAGCCCAGAGGTGAGCACAGGGGGCTTGCAGGGGGATTGTGAGACACTCGGGACTCTCAGCTCATTTCAGGTTGTAAAAGCTCTGTGCGGCCTACACTGACCCTTGACAAAATTGGTGTCTGCACTGCCAAGGAGCAGATGAACGTTTCAGCCTTAGAACGCTGCTTGGTGGGCTGCAACACAGCAACACCCAGTCACTGGGCTTCCAGCCAGGCATGACCATCAGATCTTTTGATTTTGAGGCCATTCTCCTATACTGCATCTACAACAGTTTTTCACAGTCAATAAAAGCCACGTGGCGTTGCAGAAACCTTGGTGAGAATAATTTCATCATAGCAGCTGGAGGAAGTGAGACATCGCCTTGTAGCAAAGAAGCCTTCAGAAACCCCACAGCCATCTGGGCCATACGGTCCCATCACTTGCTCAGACTAGAAGGTGATCTCCTCTTGGAGTAATATGCAGTCCAAAGATCCAGAGCAGATCAACGCAGGCAAAGGCTCAAGGGAAGGAAGAAACCTGTCCCAAGAATTAACCCAGTAAAAGACTCCAGGTCTCCCATTCCTGGCTGATGTCCTATGAAGCAATTGCTTCCCGTTCCCCATTGGGGTCAGGAAACCTGAGTGCTACTGCTGCCAAAAGCAGCCTCTTAACCTAAATGATCCCCTTGTGACCCTCAAATGAAATCAACTCTGTAGTGCTCAGGTGATTTGTGCAGCAGTACCATTAGTATGGTTGTCTAATTTACGGAGCCGCCGGGTTCTGGTTAACAGTGCCAGAGCGGGTTAGAAGGCAATTAGTGGTCTATTTTCTACACACACCGGAGCAGAAACTTGTGGATAAAGAAATTTCTTCTGGCAGGTGCAGCATGCTAAAAAGCTTTCACCTAAAATTATATAGCCTGACAAACAATATAAAAAAGCTGATTGCCCAATAAACAAATAACATATCAGCCATTTATACAAAACCATAGTACTTAGACTCCTCAAGCTTGAAATGACTGTGTATTTTTTTCCCATTAAAATGTTACGAGGAAATGGTCTATGCATAAATTGTTTTAAATTCAGATTCGATATCACTGTGTTTTCAAAGCCTAGATAGATTTAACACATTTTCTAAGTTGAAACATTAGCTCTGGGGGGATGTGGAATTAGCTCCAAGGATTTGGTCTAGTGAAAGGTGTACCTGTCCATGGCAAGAGGATTGGAAATAGAGGATTTTTAAGGTCCCTTCTAAGCCAAACCATTCTATGATTCTATGATTTCCTTCCCATCTGGAGGCATGATACATGGGGCCAGCAGCCTCTGGTGCCCTTGCAGGAGCCAAGCAGGAGCAACGGAAGGGATGCTGAAGGAAACAAACTCTTCTGGAAGTGAGGCCACACTGCAAACACCCTCTGTGCCCTTCCCTGTGGTTTCATCCAAGATCCTCACTTCTTTTTTATAGCATTAGACTTAGACACTCCATGAACCGAAGGGGAAAATGCCTCCAAATTAGAATTCAGCAAAGCAAAAGTCCCGTTGTCCCTCCTGCCATCCAGTGGCTTGTACTTGGGCCATGTGCTGCTTCCCATGCCAGCCACCCCCCTCAAACCAGACCCTTGCACAGGTCCCTCTGCCTCCATGACCCTGCCTTGCTAGCACCTCTTTTCTTGCTGAGGGCTGCACTTGTTCCCTGCGTATGGCGGCAAATGTTTTAGTCCCCCTCGGTGGGAGCAGCAGGGCTGGGCTTTGTGGGCTGCTGTCTGCAAACCACAAAGCTGCATGTTTTTTCCACAAGGTTTTTCCCCTCGAGGACCAGGCAGCCAGCCAAGCCCTCAGAGACAACCTCTGAGCTGTGCTCAGGAAAGGCAAATGGCCCTTGCTAATCACTGACTCAACGTGAGCACCAGGCAGATGGATGCAATGTGTTTAGCTCATGAGTTTTCACCTGCTGCAAAGGGAACAGCCAACTCAGGCTTGGACTTCTGTACTTATGCGAGAGAAATCCCACCGACATATCTTGTTTTAATTTGGCATTATCTGCTAATGAAGACACTTGTGCTTTGGGGCTTAGAGAGAAGGAAGAGGTGGGAAGTTGTGCCCAAAGCCCTTAATTAATTTCTAAACACTGCCACTGTCATATCAATAGCCTGATAAAAACTTGATACCAAGTAATGATAACTACAGGGCTGGGGAAGACAGAGCAGCTTCTTGCCTCAGGAAAAAACACAGAAGTTCACTGGTTGTCTAAGTCAGTCAGGTCCCCAAGGAACCTGGCCTCCTCCCAAAGACCATTCCCCCATCACAAGCACCTTTACCCCAAGCCTGACACCTGCATCTTTCTGGCTAGGCACAGAGAAGAGACTTCCATAGAAGTCCCTGCAGCTTCTCTGCATGGACATGAAAAACACTGGTTGACATGCACAAGGACCAAGGACAAATCCATTCTGCAGTGGAAAGACGTTCTTGGAGGAAGTTCATGCATCGGCCTTTGCTCCTGGACTTCCTTGAAGAGGGGTGGGGTTTTTTTCATTGGTTGGTTGGTTGGTTATTTTTTCACAAGCAGTAAAAGAACCTGAGCCAGGAGCGTGCTGTGACCAGCCAGTTCAGGTCCTGTTCTTGTTGTCTCTGGGACGCACTATCGGCTCACAGACGTGGACTGAAGGGTGGTCTGATCCTTTATTTCTCACTGACAGAGGTTTCCTTGTGACTGCACAGGAGGCGGTGAGCAGAAGGCTCTCCTGCTCTCAGGTGCAGCACGGTCTGATGTGCCAGTGCACAGCAGGAGCCACTGCTGCCAGCCTTCTGCCTCTCACACTGGCGTGCAGTCCCCAGCCACAGCTCTGCTAAGGGCAGGGGCTGCCTCAGCTTGGGCTGTCAGAGCTGGATGGCATATCCAAGCTGCTCCCAGAACCAGCCAAAGCTTCCTCTCTTTCTCAGCTGCTTTCCCAGTGGAGGTTTGGCACGGTGTGCTGGGAAGAAGACCTGTTATTGCAGCCCCTTTGGAGGGGGCTGTGTAAGTAGGTGGCCATCTCAGACACCGATTGCTTTTGCCACAAGGCTTGGCAGATTTAATTTTGCAGACCACCAAGGCTTTTTTCCTTCCCCACACAGAAATAAAAGTTTTGCAAGTTTCCTACCACTGTAATTGGTGATAACAGGGGTGCTTTGCAAAGTGTTTGTGAGTACAGAAGAGCAAAGACTGCACCTGGATGCACAAATCCTAGGTCACTTTTAAAAGAAGTTTATAATGTTAGAAAGTTAGGGGGTTAGGGCTGCAGCTGGTGAGTAGATCAGAAATCTCAGTTCAGGGAGTTAGGACAAGCACTCCAGGACTGCCTGAGCTGAAACCGTCACTGGTGGGGACAGAAGCTGTGACCAAGTGGGAACCTGTTTGAAGGCGACAGGAAGGTCACTCTAGAGGTGTTACAGGAAAATAATCTGTAAAGCATTCAGTGGCAGTAGGGACATAAAAGAGCTGTGTCCCACCCACCCGCTGCCAGTCTAACCAGAATGCATCATTTAAGTGCCTGGGGCTGGTCCACAATGGGAGGTGGAGACAGTTCCATGTCCCTGTGCAGGATGCAGGTTCCCCCCAGGAAGGCATGAAGGCAGTAGGTTGTGAAAGCTCTTTCCCACACAAAGCCCTGAGAAGTGCACTTGCTAACCCTCCCTCAGATATGGGCAGCATGTCTTCTCCACGTACAGAAACTCAGCTTTATGGTTGGGTGACATGAGATGGGAGGGGGCTTAGGGGATAAACCTGGACTAGACATGAATTAGGACACCTTCTTGAAAATAGGTGAATGACAATTATGGATATGCCAAGCAGAAAAAATTATTTCCCTGTTATTTCCTTGCACTCCTTTATCCCTTTCTTTCTCATCTGTCAGTCTGGAAAATTCTGTGACCACCATTTCAGTTTAGGGATCTGGAGCCTTGAGGCTTTCTCTATGTAATCGTGATCCAGACTGGCTTATTATTAACCAAAAGAGCTGTGAAGAAAAAAAATGCTTGTTGGCTTATTAGCACTGTTTATATTGCCAGATGCTGACAGACAAGCAAATTATGTACTGTCTGCAATTTTTCGGTTAAAGACATTGAAGGAGAGCCATTTCAGCAGGTGAAATTACACAACTTGTTACAATGGAAACATCTCCAAAAAAGCTGAAGTTCTGGATTGCCTCATTTCAGGTGTAAGAGTCTTTCCAGGTACATTTCTGCAGATACCACAAACTTGAAAAACAAGGTATGAATCAGGATTTTGAATTCACAATAGCCTGGTAAGATGATAAAATCAGTCAGTAGCCTTAAATACAAAATTTGAAGATGATTATTCTTTTAAAAAAAAAAGTTTATTCAGTTTAATAAAAAAATAACCTTTAAACTCCCAGAGCTTCAATCAAGAAGCATTTGGATCAAGATTCTGATTTTTACAGCAAAAAAATGAAACCACTTATTGGAGGAGGAATTGCATTCCCTGCAGAACCCCATTTTCAATTGAAAAACAATTGCAAGACTTTGTGGGCTGGTCATAGTAATTGATCTCATCCTTAAGTACTGTGAGTTGCCTTACATCATGTTTAGACTCCACTGGCACCATTCTGAAGAGTAGTATCAGTAATATATATATCTGTTAATACAGAGCAGTAGTTTTGTTTTGAAAATTCTGGAAGAAGAAAATTAACCTGAAAGTTTAGATGCCAGAAGATTTTTTTCTCCAGTCATGACAAAATGACATATTCTGTAACTTTCTGCTCTCCAGTCTTACATCCAACAGTTACCTGCAGGGACTATTTTAAGGAGAAGGAGACATTTATTTGAATTTTCCCCTCTGTCTGCGTTTCACAGACATTCTGGTCTTCATTCATATGACTGAAGTTCATTGCTTGGTTAGATGATGGCACATTGACCACAACATTCTCTAATACCCATAGGTCATGTTTGACACTGCCTAAATATGTGGAGTTTGTGTGGCAAGGTTTTGCTGTTGGGAGAGGGCACAGGGGCGGCTTCTGTGAGAAGCTGCCAGAAGCTTCCTCTTTGTCCAACTGAGCCAATGCCAGCTGGCTCCAAGGTGGACCCAGCACTGGCCAAGGCCAAACCCATCAGCGATGGTCATAACAGCGTATTTAAGGAGGGCAAAAAAATCCTCTGCACAACTGCAGAAGAAGAGAGGAGTGAGAATATGTGAGAGGAACAGCCCTGCAGACACCAAGGTCGGTGAAAAAGGAAGGGGAGGAGGTGCTCCAGGCATCGCAGCAGAGATTCCCCTGCAGCCCGTGGTGAGGCAGCTGTGCCCCAACAGCCCATGGAGGTCCACAGTGGAACAAATATCCACCACAGCCTGTGGAGGACCCTACTCCAGAGCAAGTAGATACCTGAAGGAGGCTGTGACCCTGTGTCCTGGTTTGAGACAAAATTTGGAGGAATGCTCTGGGAGGAACGTCTCCTCTACAGAAGGCAGGTTACAGCCACTCCTCCCCCAACAGGTTCGGGAAAAATTCCTCAAAGGAAAGTGAAAGAAGGGAAAAAACACACGGGAAAAGAATAATGCTAAATAATAAGACCTCTCACTGTGGAGAGAAAACCTGGGAAGATTTGAGAGTCCTTTCTGTGAGTGTGGTCTCTCTCACTCTCTCCTCTTCGGAGCTGGGTCAGCTCGGGCCCCTCCGGGCCGAGGTGTGAGGCCTCCCAGTGAGGTTCTGATGTTCTGGTGTTCTGAACAGTCCAGAAGAGAAGAAGAAAAAAACAAAGTCCCAGGGAAACAAAGGAGTTTAACTCTCCGTGTGTCTCTTCTGACAAAAGGAGCCAAGAGCTGAGGAAAGCAGGAAGGTGCTTGCCTCTGCTCTGCAGCAGCAGCAGCTATCTCCCCGTCCTTGAACACAAAAACTGTTTTGAAAAGTTCATCTGGCTTTTTTTCTTTCTCTCACACCCAGTTTTAAAGACACAGAAAGGCACAGGAATTGTCTGGGCATAGAGCAGTGATAGGGGATACACATCTTTAAGTCACCCCAAGACACCCTATGGAAAGCCCATGCTGGAGCAAGTTCCTACAGAGAACCATGGAGAGAGGAGCCCATGCTGGAGCAGGTTTGCTGGCAGGACTTGTGGCCCTGTGGGGACCCACACTGGAGCAGCCTGTTCCTGAAGGATTGAACCCTGTGGAAGGGATCTGTGCTGGAGCAATTTGTGAAGAACTGCAGCCAGTGGGAAGGACTCGTGGAGGACTGTCTCTTGTGGGAGGGACCACATGCTGGAACAGGGGAGGAGTGTGAGGAGTACTCACCTTGAGGAGGAAGGAGCAGTGTAGACAATATATGAGGAACTGAGCACAGCCCCATTACCCATCTCCCTGGGTGGAAGAGGGAGAGAAAATTGGGAGTGAAGTGAAGTCCAGGAAGAAGGTCCCAATCATACCTGCTGTTCTCGCTTAGTAACAGCTTCTAATTGTGCATCCCAGGAGTTTTACAAATGTGGGCTTAGTGACCTAAAGGAGACACTGCTCTGCCTGGCCACCCATGGCTCTTCTGTGCTGTGCACATGGGCATATTGACCTAAAGAGCTGTCTTTTTTTGCAGGGCAGAAAGTTCAGGGCAGTGAAACCATCAGACTGTTGGTTATCCTCACTATGCCAGGCACCCAAAACAACAGCAGGAGTCCCCCAGAATTTGCAGATGCTGCTCCTCTAAAGCACTCCATGTTTGAAGTATGACAGCATGGTAATCCTGACAGGGAAACAACAGCAAATATTAAGCAAGAACTACTTGGTCCTGAAATGTGGCAATGGAGAAAGGATGAGACATCTCGTCCCAGGTTTCAATAAAATTTCTCCAGTAGAGTCCAGCAGGGTCTAACAGAGGTTTGTCCCTTTCTGCATATGTGGAGCACATTTACACTCTGCAGAACATCACTAGAAGAAAACCACACAAGAATATTTTATTAAATGAACTGCAGGACCACCCCAGAGGGCAAAGGAGTGCTCTTGAGCCAGGCCAGTATGCTCTGGAGGCGTTTTCAGCAGAGATTAGCATAGTCTGTCTCCTGGCTGAACAGCCTTTCACACACCCAGCACACGCCGAATCCCTCCAGGCTCCCAGGACTTTGACTTCAGCTGCGCCCTTTGCAAGGGGAAAGGGACAGTTCTTCAGAGGGGCAATCTCTCTGAACAGGATCAAGGCAACACTTGAGAAAACAAAAAGGGTTTGTACGAGTTGCCTGAATGGAGGTGCTGTGTGGGCTACTTCGGGATGTCCTGTTTGGTCTCCACTTGCAGCTTTGCAATGGGAATGTCTCCCATAGAACCCATGTTATTTTTGTTAGGTGCCTTGGATATCTCACACAATTAAAGGACCCTTGGAAGTAAGATTTAGGCAACTAAGTGATTTCCCTACTGCCTATGAAATACTTTGGTTGCTAACATGTCCTGTTCTTATAAAGGAGATGTTTTTATGTTATTCCAACCTACAGTTCTCTGTCGTTCTTGCAGCCCAGTAAAAACCATTCAAATGAAACATGAGTCCCTTGAAAACATCCAGGTTGCTCACAGCAACCAGACTGCCATGGGATGGTAATGCCAAGGTTTGTTTTCAATCAATGTGACAGAAATAGTGATTCATAAAATAGCTGCTACTCAGTGCAAGGTAGGACTGTAAATCATGCTATGAATCGTTTCCAGGGCTGGAAATGCCAACATCAGGTTTTCATATATTACTATTTTATGATTTATATTACTGTGAAGGCTTCCAGTGCCTTGCTGCTCCAAGTGCTGTACAAGCCCAAAGGTTCAGTATTGTAAATGGGGCAAATTTTGTGCGAGAGGCAATGTGTTTAATTAGCCCAATGGAAAGCTTGGGAAGAAATGGGCAGGTTTTCCTGAACACAAGTGCTTCCCCACACTTCTCTTACCAGGTTTGAAATGGCTTTTGGTGCCCCCAAGTTCTGCTCATTTTCCCAGTCACATTGCCTAAGCGCTCCTTTGGCACTTAAGTATGGACCCAAGTCCACTCACAAGCTGCATCTTGCCCCAGACCTAATCTCTGTGTCAGGCACAAATTTGAAGTGAGACATAGGGTAAAGCAAGGAGAAAGTTTGAACTCCTGCCATATCTCAGCATGGACATAAAAGTGTTTGTGCCTGCAACGTGGACTAGCCTCAAGAGCACCAAGGGCTGATGGAGTCACTCGGTGCCTGGATTTGGTGAGCACATCCAGGAGCAGGGGCCGGGATGCACTCTCTGTTAGCCACAGTTCAAACCAGGCTCCAGGCTTTGCTTCGGCCGATGTTTCACCTGCCACAGTGGAGGTATCTGGAGGAACTTAACTGTGCAGAGCAGCACTGACCTCCCCTCCCAATAAGATTCTTTCTTCCTTCCATAGCCATCTGGATGACACTTCAGCAATGGTATCCTGTAAATCTGGAAGCATCACGATTATAATTATTTCACATCTACTCACAATCATTATCACTGCCCTGGCAGGCTTCACTGCAGCAGGTATTAGCTGTTTTGCTACTTGGCAGTAAATTTTTAAGTGGTAGACATTATGGCTGGTAGCATTATGTATCTGTTGCATTTAACCTCCTTGCCTATTTCCTTTGGACCTTAAACATGCTTTATTATATCAAATAGCAATCAACATTCCTCAGGGGTGAAGGTAGATACGTGACATGTTTACTGAGGCAGCCAGCTGTCGCCACTTGGCAAGCAACTTTTATCATAAGCTGGTTGAATTTAACATATATCAGCATTTATCAGCCCCGACTCTGTCAGTTTTATAAACGAAAACCGAGAGACAATAAATCATTTGGTGCCCAGGTGATACTGCATACATAAGAGAGCGTATTTACCAGGCCGGGTGGATTCAACCCACAAAAGGCACCTAAGGTTCTGTTATTTGATCTGCATTGAATATAGCCTCAGATGCCTTTTTTTGGCACACGGTCCACATCTGAAAGCTTTGGTGAGACGTGTGCTGGAGGGTTCCATTTGTTTTCTTCTAGGCTGGCTGCTTCAGCCTTCGCTCCTGCTCAGTAGTATGTCACCGTTTCCACTGACTTCTGCTGAAGTGCTTTTGACTGAGCATCCGTAACATAATTAATGTCTTCTCACTTGTGGGGGATGGAGCACAGAGCTGGGAGGAGAAACACACTGGGGTGAGATAAGCCTCCATTCTTGAACATAAATGATTGCTCTAATACTTTGCAATCATGCTTTTATCCCAGTCTCACAGATGTCCTGTGGATCTTCTAGCGTTAACCAGGACTTGTAAGTGACATCTATACCAGTAATTTACTCTCTTTTTCTTCTTCCCTGCTTTTCAGCTGAAAACAGCCAAGCTCTTTCTTTCTCTCTCCCAGCTTCCCTGCTATCAGAGGAAGAAGAACAGCATAGGCGGGCTCAGGACTGCAGAGGAATGTATTTCTGCTCCTTTCCTGCTGTCCCCACTGGAAGCACAGTCAGTCCTAGGACATGCTCCTGACAGAACTGCTAACTTCTAAGAGCCTTCTACGTTATGAAACAGGGAACTTTTAAAGGACTGATTCCCTACAACTTTCTTTGCAAGTGAACTATAACAACAACAATTGCAAAAACATGGCATTCTGCCCCATATGATTCCAAATTCTCTAACGATGATAAGTGATGCTCCGAAGTCTCTGGACACTGGATGCTGTTACCTGAGCTTGCAGGTTTTCCTCTGTATCTCCACCACAGCTCTGTTTGTCCAAGCGGGTAAGTCCACTTGTACCTGTTCCATCCTGGAAGCTCGTACATCCTAACACTCTGTGAAAATTGCTTAAAACTTTCTTTTAACCTGAAAAATCTGTCCTGTCACTGACATACACGTAAATTCCCACTGCCATAAACAGGGATCGTGCTTTGCACTATGATTCATTGAATCAGAGCTGACGTGACTGACTGCAAGATCTCTCAGAAAAACATATTTAAAGGGACATGAGACTGTTGGCTCTTCATTTCATGTGATCACTGGACCCAAATTCAGCTATAATTGCCAATGTTGCTGTGACACGACAGGCTAAATGGCTGTCTCCAAAGTGGGGTGTGTGCGAGGTGATCCACTGGGATGTGGGAAGAAAATATGGTTTTGATACCATTAATAAATAAACTAAAAAAACCAAACCAAACCCAAAAAAAACCACCACCAACAAAAAAACCCCAATAGGTTGTTTTGGGTGTGCCCCAAACACTGTTCTAAGCTGTCAAATTCCAGTCACATTCAGACAGTAATTTTATAAGGAAACAACAACCCCTTTAACACAACCTAAATTTAAACATTTCATAGATCATGTATCAACATTTCATTTCCAAATATGTTTGTCTGGATATTGGCCTAATTTCTTTAAATGAGCACTAATAGGCTAAACAACTTTGAAACGACAACAAATGGTAAAGTTGCAGCATATTAGTTTGATTTTGACACTCCTTTTAAAGAAGTGTTGTCCTACCTTTTCCGGGCTTATTTTGAACAAGCTGCTGTAGAAAAAAGTACATTTTTTTTGTTCGTTCGACTGAAAGACAATTGTAGCCAGTGTTAAACCGGTCTAAAAATCTTACACATCATCTTGAAGTTGTTTTATCTTTGAAGACTTTATGTCAGATTAATATTGATAGTCTATCTCACTTGAATCACCAACTCTTTATGGGCATTCATTGTGTGGTTTCCTTATCCAGAGTCATTATGTGTGCTTGGATTTGCCCACGTTCACACCTTTCTTACTCCGGGATTAATCATCCCAGCTTCCATTGTCCCTTAACATCCTTCCATGCTTTGCCAGTAGTTTACAAGTCTATAACAGACCTCTAGATAGCTCTTTAATGTTTTTTCAACAGAGCTTATATTAGATCAGGTACCCAGCCCTGAGTGCTACTGGGTTTAAGGATAACTCAGGTGGTGGTCCAGCAGCTGTGAGCAACACTCAGCTGCAACATCGTGCCTTGCTCTAGAAGCACTCTTATTTAGGGCTGCCTTTATGGTCACACTCAACCCAGATTTCTGTGAGATTTAAATAGTAATGCTTAACATACTTAAGTGCTCCAGAAACTTTTCTTGTGTGCACTGAAGAAATGAGGAGTTACTGATCCTGTTGGCTGCCAGCTGGCCCTCACAGCTCCTGGTCTTTCAAAATCCTCTGTTACGTTCATGCAGGGTCAAACTGCAAAATTTAAGAGAAAACAGAACAGAGCAGCCCTGACCACCACCACAGAGACCTTCACAAGTCCAAGAGAGGTGCTCTCCTGTCTCTTCCAGTCCTACTGAGCTGTCTGTCTGACAGCTAACCCTTAACTCTCCCCTGGATGTTTCTGCCCTACGACAAGAAGCTTGCCTTCTGTATTAATCCGGGCTCTCAGGTGTAACACATCCTTCTGGTGAAAAAGCACATGGATCTGAGGGAATGTGGCAATTTTGAACCATCGTGTGCAAAAAGCATTACTGGCACCAGCCTCTTCACACCTAAAACCCAAGGACAAATCTTGCCACCCTGCCACGGAGCAACATGCTGGACAAACTCTTCTGCTCCTCTTCAGAAAGAAGAGCATCACGTTTAAAATCACCGTACTTTATCTCGGAGGAGCTTCTGGAGGGAGAAAGATCCGATCTATACAACTTCTTATAGCTTGCCCCCAGCAGCTGACGGGACCGCTCAGCTGGCAGGGAGCAGGTTCCCGGCGGCCTCGGGACCACGCAGGAGTGGTACAAGACCCTACGCGGTTTCGGCCATCCCAAAAGGCAGCCGCTGCCGGGCTCGTTGTGCAGAGCACGTCTCACCCCGCTCGGGACTCTGCCAAGGGCAGGTCAGCGCTGTCCTTCAAGGGCGAGCCCCGCCGGCTGTGACGACAATGTCACCGCAAAGCCATTTGTCCCGCAGCAGCTCTCCCGGCGTTCCGGTGCGCGCCCCCCGGCCGCGGGAGCAGCACGGGCCGGG
>VZTA01019305.1:1320494-1332994 GCA_013398855.1 Mohoua ochrocephala | reverse complement strand
TGTGGGTGTGAGCCCGGGGGTTTCTGTAAGCATGCAGGAGAGCACAAAGCGTGGGCAACACGTTGGGCTAGGTGCTGTACAAACAGAGCAAGCAACAGGCCTCCCTGCCTTCAGAGACTGGTGAATAGGAGAGCCCAGGGAAGGGTACAGGCGGCTGGGACAGGAAAGGTGCAAGTGGCCATGAGACAGCAGTAGGGGACGGATGCAGCCACCAGGCTCAATGTGTTACATCAGTTAGGAAAAGAGAGCTCTGGAGGCGGGCATGGTGCTGGTGGTGTGTTTCTCTAAGCCTCTCATGGCTTGGGAGCAGCCAGAGAAAGCATGGAGATATTGCTGGAAATGCAACCAGGGATAGAGGAGACCAGCACTTCGGGCAAGTCAAGGAGGGAGAACATCCAGCTTGCCTGGTCTGGCCAGTTTGCACTGTGAGCTTTGAAGGCCTGCCACTCGGGGCAGCTCCTTGGGGCTTACAAAGTGACGAGTGGTCCATGCAGGCTGATGCATGGCCCCGCAAATACACTGTACCAGAGGACGCATTTCCAAAGGCAGAGGGCACATCCCAGGAAGTCTTCAAAGGGGTCTGAGCTCAGCCGTGGCACACACACATGTCCAGATAGGATTATGGATGATGACACCAACCCACGGAACAACCTACAACTGGACCAACAATGCAGCACCGCCCAGAGAAAAAACAACCAAAAAAGTTCCTGCATTCACTGGTGAAGAGGGCTTGCCAGTCATTCTGAGTTAGTCTGGACTAGTTGATACAACTGAAAAATAAATGGACCTCTTGTTGAAGAAAATGTCTTGGGCCATATCCTCATACAGAAAGGTATTGATATACCCCCTGCTCAGTGCTTTATGCTCAAATCTTAGTGGAGCTGTTGCTGAAATGCAACGGGTGAGGAAATCTCAGAGGTGGCAGCTAGAACACTGAGACTGCTGTGTCTTTAGTAGCACTTGGACAGGTAGGAACTTGCTCATAAATGGGAAATTCTGCCATCCAGAATGTGCTTTAAGGGCATTTTTTCACTGGAAGCTACGATGTCATTCTCCCTCTCTGCAGGTGCACCAATTGTAGATTTAGAGAGGGAGCTGACCAAGGAGATCTTCAAATCTCAGTGGAAAAGTGTGACATACCCACCTGAAAGTATATGCCTGCAAACACCACTTTGCTTGCCAGATTGCTCAGATTATGGATGAGCAACACAGAAGCATTTTTTAGGATCTGCTGCTGACTTCAGTTCCACACACTTGTGACACTGCTGTGTGAACAGAGTTTCTGTCTGGAGCAGCTCTCCCAGGGGATTGCTCTGCAGCTCCTCTGAGCAGCCTGGGGCCTGCAGCAGAGGGGACATACAGCTCTTCAGCTCTCTCTCCAGCCGATCTGGGCTCTAGTGCCTATCTCAGCCCCATCAATCATTCTACTGCATTTACTGAACCATCCAAAACTTGTCAGATAAAGCACTGTACAAATCCTGCTTCAGGAATAGAAGTGTTTCAGCAAGGAATGAGAAATTTCCCACTGATGAGTTTGCAAAGAACATAAGAGACTTGGCTAGACTTCAGGATCAAAGATGCCAGAGAAGATATTTTGTAGTTAGTAAATTACATGTTAGCATCTGGTCTCTGACAGCACTAAAATTATCCTCAGGAATGGGTTTAGATCAGTGGGGTAAATCCTTTCCACTCTTTTTTGGGGTCAGGGTTTGCTTTGTTCCTCATATTTCCCATGAGCTGCTTCCAAGGATACCCTATGGTGGCTGATGAGCAACGGGGAAGAATACTCAATTACCACTTTTGCATCCAGCTGAGAATGTTTCCCCTCCATACCCTGTCCAGTGGCTCTTTGGTACCACTGCCTCTGATTTTCTGGACTGAGTTATTGAAGTGCAGCTGCATAAATGCAGTTGTTACAGCTCAGGAACTCAGTTCAGTGAGCAGTTATTCTCCAGCGGTTCCCCTGCCTCCCTCCTGGTATTGAGAATGCATCCAGCTGCACTGGAGCTGGTCTTTCTGGATAGCCTCAGTTGCGATAGTTTCCAGGGCCTTACTCAGGTGGCCTCACCAAGATGTGTGTTGCAGCAGGAGATAACTCTTATCATTCAGGGCTTGATCCTCTGCTCTGAGTCTGAACAGGGAGTCTGCTCAAGCAGCTGCAGTGCATCTTCGGTGCAGGTCCTGCAGCTGGTGGGAGAATTCCCATCCTCGTATTGATACCGTAAATTGAGGAGCTGCACGTGAGTGGTTCAGACAGGTCTTTGCAGATCGTGTCAGGTAACAAGAGATGAAACAGGACTTCGGGATGTAGCATCTCAAGTGCACACAAGCACAGAGAAGAGCCCAGTATACAGCAGGGAAGGCCTCAGGCAATGTGAGACAGGTTTGGTGCACTGCCCTGTGCTTTGAAACTGTGAGACTGAAGAACCCACGGGGACAGACAGCAAGCTGGTTCCTGTGTTGATCCCTGTGGCCGGTACCCGGTTGGATCCGCTGCTCTGTGATCCTCCTTAAAGCCCAGATCAGCAGTGATAAGTAGTGCAAAAAGGGCAAACTCCTCTGTCTAATGCTCTGAGATCAGCTGGCACTTACAATTTGCCACACAGCTCTTCAAAAAAATTTGGTTTTTAAGTATTTGGAGTAATGGGAATTTTTAGTCTCAAACTTACAGTGCCACAGTCATCTAGGAAACTAATTAGTTTATTTTGTATAGTAGGACAATGTTGCCTTGTTGTTGGTTTTGTCAGGGAATGCAGAGGTAGAAGAGGAGGTTTGGAGCCAAATCTGGTGGCTCAACTTGGATGAACAATTTCCAGGAGTGTATTTTGGTAAATGAGGTGGCTCATCAGAGCCTGGAGTAGTTCAGCCCTGAGTTATTGGGTTAGGAAAAAAAACTCTGTAACCTCTAAGTCATCAGTGTGATTCTCCTGTGGTGATAGAGAGCTTTCCTGCTATCCAGGGAAGGATGGCTGAGTCAAAACCAGGGAAATTGTCATGGCCCTGCTTGGCAAGAAATCGTATATTAAGTGGACAATACAAGGTGCTGACCAGCAACCTGAGTTCTTGATCCTACAGACCCACACAGAGATACTGCTCACAGAAGAGCCCTGCTGCCTTCTCCAGCATCCATACTTCTGTGAGAGGGGAGCAGTTCACCAGTTTAAAAACACAGTTTTCATCAGCCCCAAATATAAGTTCTGCATATTGTAACTACACTGGTGGGACAACAGTTCTGCCCAGGGTACGTGGTAAATTCCAGCGGTGTTGACAGCATCTCCCAACTCGGATTGGTGTACGCTTGAATATCCTCAGTGACCTGAAGTTGTGTGTCAGAGTAGCTCATTGTTTCTTTTTCAATGGTGTCCTGATGCATGAGTCCATTTCTTGTGCCTCTGACTCCCCAGAGGACCAAGGGGGTGATGAGCTTTGGACCACTGAGTTGCTTTAGCAATCCAAATAAAAACAAAGGTTGGGACCTCATTCGTATGAAGCGGATCCAGCTCTAGTTACCATGACACCATGACAATCAACTTGTTTACTGCTTCAAGGTACAGTCTAAACATTCTTGGCATGTCATTTGCATAGCAATATCCAGAATGCTTTGTGTCACTCTACTGTATTAGGGCTCTGCAAATGCATTGAAAGGTTTCTTTACACGTATGCTTAACGAGAAAGAAAGGAAGAGAAAGGAGAAGAGAGCTTCACTTTTGGTAGCATGTTTCATACAAAGTGTAATCTAAACTGTGTGCAAAATTAAACATAAGAGCTGGATACATGACCCCCATATGTTCTGGGGAAAGAGGGAGGGGGGTAATTGTTCAGCAGAGGGTGGAAAACAACTGAGAATATCTAGGACTCATTTTGGCAGAGTATTTAAGCATGTGCTTAACTTTAAACAGGTGATTGACTGAAATGCAAGAAAGAGAAATAAAAAGACATGGAGAAGTGAGAAAAGTTAGATTAGTAGAAGAAGAGGGAATAACGACAGGGAGTCAGCTTGGCTGTGTGAGCTGACAGCACTGCAGAAGGGCCAGGACACAAGTGTTGGCTGGGAATAGCGGGTGGGTTGGAAGGGTGCATGGAGAGCTGTGCCAGGACACTGTGTGCAGGGAAGCCCGAGTGGCAGTGAGTGACACATCCAGGTATCAGCTGGCACAAACTGATGTGGTTGCTCTGCACGGAATGGAGCTCTGCTTGCTCACCACTGCTGACAACCTGAATGTTGGCTTCAACAGTCGTGCAAGCTGGGCTGGGAGTGAAACAGAGCCCCAAAATGTCTCTGAAAGGACGGGGTCTGGGGAGAAGACAGAAACTAGGGGAAGAATTGTGATTGACAGTAGTGGATGGCCAAAAGACAGGAGTCAGCCAGGGGGATGGGGATCTCACTAGTGCAGGCAGGAGTACGAGGGGGCAGTGGTGGGGAGGCTGACAGCCCGGGAGGTGATGCAAGAGCGGAACAGGCTTTTGATGTGCTGGAGCAGCTAGTATCTGTGTTGCGACAGATTAAGTCAGCTCTGCAAGGGGCCAGGGTAGGACTCAGACAGGTCACAGACACCATCAGGACCATTTCACTGCACTCACAGGCATCTAAGTAGAAGGCATGAGGTCCAGCAGGTTTGACAATGGCAACATTCCAGCTGTCTTGTCTTCCCTCTGTGCCCATAGCACATCTAGGCTCAGGACTGGTCATGCTCAAAAGAGCATCTTGATGGCCAGGAACTAAGGAGAGGAGTTTCCCACATCATCAGCTGTCATTTACCTACCCCCTAGTATAGTGTGGTGTCCTCCCAACTCAAGCACTAAAGAAAACTCAGATTTGACATGGTGGCATCGAAGATAAACATCTCTTGTGGACTCAGTGAATCTCTCAGACTCTGGTCAACTCAGAGATCAAAGTTGGTTTTCTCTAGAGGAAAGAATTAGCAGAGACGCATCTTAACCTTTCTGTGTCTGCTGTAATAAATTATCTGCAATCTCCTACACTGTTCATAGCTGAGACCACGGGACTGGACTCGGGAGACAACCCACATCAGATGTGAACAGCTTGCTCAGCAGGATAACCTTCACAGGTCAGGCATCTCTGTGCTACCTCCAGCAGAACGCCAGTGAAGAGACAGCTCTGGTCTGAAAGAGTCCTGTCTGGTGTGAAGGTAGGAGCGTGGACTGAATGAAAAGGCTCCCAGGTGTGTATTTGTGTCACTCCTCAGGTAACAGCCTCTGCCTGATTCATTCCTTGTATCTCCTTTGCACCACCTGGCTTGTGGAGGCCTTTTCTCCCCAGAGTTACTGATTCCCGTGAACTTCCTCTGGGTTTATATCACACTGAGTGCAAAATGGCTCTGACTCGAAAGAAAACCCGAACAACATATGTGCATACACTTCACCATTCTATGCTTAATGTTTTACCATACTGTGCTTAATCCTTCCGCTCTGCCTTGAACACTGCCAGCCACCCAATCACCTGCACATGTTGCAGGTCTGTGTGAATCTACTGTTATTTGGTATTTACCTGAGGTTAGACTGGGAAGGGGGTTCTTTAAAAAAAAAAAAAAAAAGGGTGATCCAAGGCACTGCAGACTTTTGTAGTCTACCCAGACCAGGATCAGTCACGTACAGACAGTTAGCCCTCCACACAGGATATTTAAATATTTTAAAATAAAACTTGATCCAGATGTATTTGCAGTCACAGCTACCATGAATTCTCTCCAGCAATCTGTGTCTGTCTTCTCTGCTTGTGCTTTCAGGTGTAATTTCTCTTGTTAAGAACCATTTGATGTGCCTGGATGTGTGCCTAGTGCTATCTCAGATGTACCAGGGTACCTGACATCCGCATCAGACTGGCAGAAGGGACTTATAAGCTGCAGACCCTTCTGGAGCAGTGACTGAAGCCAATCCAGATACTCCCACCCAAGATCTAACATTAGTACACACCCATGTTCAAGCATGGGAGCCACTGCCCATCCAGCTGCAAAGTGGATGCAGCCCTTTTTAAAAGTAAAATAAAGTATTCGTAGTCTGTGACTGATGCTAACAGTTTTCATAGTTGGAAACCTGAGGCTGAGGAAAAGAATAGACACAGATCTGACAGGAGTGATTGTCTCCAAGGCACGTTTTGGGTCCATGCTGAGATTCTATTGACGTGTCTTTTCCAGTTTGGTCTATATAGACTGGTAGCAAATATGTGATGGAAATGTACTCTCTTCCATGTGTTCATTGTTGGGAACAAGCCTAACAGAAAACATCAAGAAGGAAAGGGGAGATTAGAGAAGGTTGCAGCAGAATAAGAAAGGGGATATAGCAAACTTAAGAATGAAGAGATTTCCCGTTTATGGCAATTGCTACTTCTGTTTTTAGCTAGCTGGTTAGTTTGGTTTTATTTCTATATGCTAGATATTGTATATGGGTTCTATAATACAGAGTGTACAGAGTAGTTCCAGGGTACTCAGCTGTCCAGCACCGGGCAGCCACTCCTGCAGAGCTACAGCCGTATTAAGCATCAGGCCCAGCCATTTGCTGTCATCATCAGTGTCAGTATCCTAGGAGATGTCCTGATCTTGCATAATTGCATCCTGATAAATGAGTACTTTTTGTTCATAGCAAAAACACTTTCAAAATTAATGTAATTGAGAGATAGCTACTGTTGATGTACCTGCCTTCAAATCATTAGGAATGTCATACAAAACTATTTTATTTAGGATCTTTCGTTAACACCCACCTATATTTTAGAGTAATCACATTCAGAGACCAAATTATGTTGTCATTAGAGAATCAAATTTCAGAGCTGCCCTCAGGAACCTAAGGATTAAAAATGAATCCTTGTTATCCCAGTAAATTAATAGGTAAGATTCACTCTAAGTCAACCAGAGTGAAAGAAAAACACCCACAATGTAATGCTATTCCAAAGCAGAAAGTCCATTCACTCTAAACACTATTCCAAAGCCATGGGGCCAGCTCAGAGCTGGCACTGTGTAAATACATTAACTGCAGATAAACCGAATCCTGGAATTCACGGGTTAGTAATACTAGTTTTGTGGTTAAGACCAACAGCATTTAAAATACCAATACATGTTTTCAACTGTAAACCTATTTGATGCAGCCTTTATGTGGAATGAAATAAAGTTGAGAGATAAAAATAAAAATCACATTAATGTAAAAGCCAAATAATGCAAATTAATATCGAGTAGTTGTAAGTACACAGGTAATCAATGTTGAAAAGATTCTTCATTCCAAACCTTTGGTTTTTTCCAAGGGATCCATATCATGTTCACATTTTTTGCCTGTGAAAAGAGAGTGGTTGCATATGTGATGGGATGGGGTGTGGGACACCAAAATTCAGCAATACCGGTGTGTGGAAAAGAGAGCCCAGCATCATCCTTTGTCCTCCTTCCCCAGCCAGGACAGCCACTTTTGCTCTGGCATGCAGTCTTTAAAGCTTTGATAGCATCCAAAGAGTCTCCTCTCTGCATGCTAGGGCAGAAGTAGTTCAAATTTAAGACAGAAACATGATCAAAAAAGTATATGCTGGAAAATATTCAAACTCCCTTTGTGCATGTATAAATCTGCTTCCTGTTGGAATCAGGTGAGATTGGGCATTTTAGATGCTAAAATGCTTAAGTAACTTTCAGAAACCTGCTGCCAAAATGGCTAGAGATGGAAAGTTGAAAATTGGCATGTTATGACATTCGCTTTAGCAGAGGTGCCCACGCTCTTCCCACAGCAAAATGACTTTAATTTGCCCAACCTCAGAGTCCTTGAAAATGACACTCTGAGCATTTGCCGTAATGATTTCTCACTAAATTAGAAAAATGCCCAACTAAGGAGGGATTATCTCTGCATGTGGATGTGGCATAATGACTGTCAAGTGCACTGAGAGCCCCACTGGGCTTTGCAAGGTACACAGGGTCTGCAGCAGAGGCCAGTGTGCATCGGAGAATATTAATACTGTCTTGTTGGGGCCATCCATTGTGATACTCCACTGCTGTTCAGACAAAATTATACCATACGAGGGAATTCTCTTTGCTACTTTACATATACGAGGTACATTTTAGAGCTGAGGATTAGTTCCAAATTATCTGGCTGACAAACTCAGTCCATAAAGGATGCACTCACATGTGTGCCCACACTCTCTGTAATGTGTGCACTGACTGGGACAGCATCACTACAAGATTCATCCTTGCAGCCCGCAGCTGCTGTGCCTGCAGTGAGGATGTGATAGTGAACTTGGTTCTGCACACCCATAAAGTTTTCTAGCTGCTCCCTCAGATCCCATTAGCTCTGGTTCCTCAGGACAAGATGTGTTTGTCCACAAGGTAGTGTTTGTCTGCCAGGCATGCTGCTGCCCGGGTTTCACAGCGAGTGAGGAGCAAGCTGGGTGGGCAGCGCCACTGCCTCATCATCCCTGTCACAGTGGTGAGAAACTGTTCCCATCTGCCTCTGCTCAGCCTCAAAACAGGAGCGTGAGGAGGCACATTTTGTACATCAGAGCTTGTGCCATGGAGGACCAGAGGCACGGGGGGAATGTGCTGGCAGACAAGGATGTTGGGAGCTTCAGCACAACCACCACAGTACCACTCCAACAGCAACACTCAGATGCTCGGTGCTGGTGTTCCTTGCACCTCACTGCCAGCCAACTGGCTCAGTCCCACGCTGCTGAACCAGCGTGAGGAGCACACGCACGCCCCTCTCCATGTGCCCGCTGGCTTCAGTGCCAGTGCTCTGTAAGAAGATGCCAGACCCCTTGCTAAACCCACATTAGGCTGTTTCTGCCTCTATTTTGCAATGGCTTTTCAAAACAAGTCTGGTAAATGTGAGCAGGATGGGAGGTGAGTGCTGGAAAGTCTGCAGGGCCCTGCTGTGCCAATTAGGGTCCTCTGATGGGTCTTTTCTGTTGGAATTGGTTCACTGGGGAAAGAAGGGCACACAGGGAGCATTACCGGGCCAAGCACCAGGCAAGACTGACTGACTCTTGTATCAAGGCCAGATTTTGGTTTCAAACCTGCCAAATTCATCCCCAACAGTTGAAGGAAAAGGAGCCAGGAAGATGCTGCCCACGGGGTGTCCTAACTGCAAGCTTGCCCTGCCATCCCATCTCAGCTGGGTAATGTGGGAAGCCAACAGAGGAGGAAGCAGAGATGGAGCGGTGAGAGGTCTAAGGGTCCCAGGAGTCAGTGGGTGAAGGGAGGCCACCAAGGAGCCTTTTTGTCCCTGTGCCCCAATCCTGATAATGCAGATGCCTAGTGTCAACAAGTCCTTGCGACTTCCAGACAGGGAAACACAAATCAGGCCCGTCACAGCAGGGTGAGAGTACTGCCTTGTGCCTGTCCTGCACTGTCATGTCTTAATGGTTCCCCGCCACCTCACATCATCCTGAGTGTCCAGAGAGGTCCACAGTATGCCGTGGGCTGCAGGGTCATACTCTCCACTCATCTGTGGGATGGAGCTGCAGGAACCGGTAGATCTCCCAGACCCACAGCGATACAAGGAGACCTGGGAAGGCTGGAGGGTGACACATTTGTTTTATGGACAGGACTTGATGTTGTCCCAGCAGTGGCAATTTTACCTGCTCTGCCTTTACCCTTGGGGCCCAGGGATCTCAAACCCACAGCTTCCCACACCAACTTCAGCCTGTGCACGGAGCTGCGTTGACCTTCTCCACGGGGATTTCCCATGAGAGACATCTCCCTTCCTGGCTCTTCCCGGTGCATGTTTTGGACATGCTCTGGAATGAAAATCAGGTCTGGTCCCGGTACGGGCAGGAACCGGCGGTAGCCCAGGGACCCAAGCACATTCCCCGGGATTGCCGGGCACGAAACGCGCCTTGCCAGGCGGCGCAGCTCTGCGGCCTCGCGGGGAGAGTCGAGGCATCGGCTGCCGGTGAAGGTGCGGCCGCTGCACCCACCGATAATCGTCCCTGTAAGCCCGAACGGAGCGGGAGTCCCGGCACAAGGGACCTTTTCCCGCACGAACGGAGCGGCGGCGGGACCGCTGAGCTCAGGGGGTCCCGCACACGAGGAGGCTGATGCCAGTCCGGGCCCGCGCCAGCGCCTGTGGCACACCCGGGGCTGCGGGACCTCTCGGCTGCTTCCGACGGGGCTCCCCGCGAGCCACCGGGACGAGTCACCGCGCGTAAAAACCGGCAAAGCGCTGCCGGGAGCCGGGCTGCTGGAACCCGGTGGTCGTGACGGAGGGAGCCCCAGCAGGGCCGGCCCCGGCATCAGCCCCGGAGGGTTAGCGGGAGGCTGGGGCAGTCCTTCCTGGCTGGCGGCGGCGGGCACCGGGAGAGAGGAGCCGAGTCCCACCGTCAGCCGGGTGTTTGTATTGACCTACAGCCGTTCGCAGGCTTGCGGCTGGGATGGGAACGAAAGGTGTTCAGCCCAGCCTCTCCCCGGCCCGATCTTTAGCTTCACGGGGAGGACCGAGAGAGCCCCCGGGACAGACAGGTCCCCTGCACCCCGTACCTTCAGCTCGACACGGAGAAAGGAAGACTCCCCGTCATCTGCCCTGGCCGGGGCGGGCGAGTCCCGGTGCCGAGCTGAGGCGGAGAGGGATGGAGAGCGACGGCGCTCCCGGCGCACGCCCGCGGAAGCCGAGTGGCTGCTTTCTACGCGAAGGGAAGGAAATAAACCACCAACGAACTTTTATTGTTATCATAATCATTATTATCATTGCCATCATCGTTTCTCTGCACATAAATAAATAAATAAATATCTCCCGCGGGGAGGGAGTGGGACGGAACGGTACAACCACAGCTGTGCGCCCGGCAGCGACGAAGTCGAAACAAAACCGAGAACAATTTCGGAAAGGAAAAAAAGAAAAAAAAGAGGAAAAGATAATCACTCAAACAGCCTTCAACCCTCCCCGTCCGTCCGCCCGCTTTCGGGCACAGCCGAGTTGCCAGAGGGAGCCCGGGACAGCATCCCTCCAGGCTGGCGCACCGGCCGTCGCCGCGCAGCATCCGCGCCCGCCTGGGTGCGCGCGGAGGTCTGCGAGGAGCTTCCCGGGCTCGGGGAGGCGTCTGCGGGGAGACAAGTGAGAGAGCACTATGGGGGGACGCCTGGGGTCCTAGGGAGGAGTTTATTTACAACAGGGTGCCGGGACACCCGTCCCCCTGGGCGGGGGTCTAGAAAGGCGAGAATGTCCTTCGTAAATTACACAAATTATACAAAACGGTATAAAATCCTTCGGCTGCATGCCAGCACCGGGGCAGGCAGGGCTCCCTTCCCTGCTTTCGCCACAGTTCCTGCGAAGCCGGGGTGGGTGTGCGGGTGGCTAGGGACTGACTGCGAGACCTCTGTCGTCCTTCCCCGAGGAGGACGGAGACATGCGCAAGTCCTCGTCGTCCTCCGAGCACTTCGTGGTGGAAAGGGACGAGCATTTGCAGCTGTGGCCGCCCCCCCCGCCCCGGTGGGAGCTACTTTTGCCTTCTTTCTTGTGCTTGACCCGTCGGTTCTGGAACCAGATCTTCACCTGCTTCTCGGAGAGGTTCAGGTAGGTGGCGATCTCGATTCGCCGCAGCCGGGAGAGGTACATGTTGGAGGCGAACTCCCTCTCCAGCTCCAGGAGCTGCGTGCTGGTGAATGCGGTGCGCATCCGCTTGCTACTGGGCAGCTGGCTGGACGTGCTGTCTGGGAATGGAAAGGAGCGCACCGTCAGGACCTGCCGGACCCTCTGCCGCCCGCCCCGCAACGCCGGGCACTGGCCATTCCCGCTGAGCCCTCCTTGCCTCCCACTCTGCGGGGCCGCAGCCCTTCCTCCTCCCCGGGGGGCCTGAGACTCAGCGAGCGGCTGCCGGGCTGGAGTCCGAGCTCACGAGGGTACCGCGGCCGCCTCTCCCCGTAGGCGCAGCCTGGATCGAGGCTCGGCGGGCAGTACGGGGGCTTCCCCTGCGCATCGTCCGGGGCACCGACAGAGAGGAGTGCCGGGACTCCCCGTCCAGCCTCCGTGCGCTGGGCAGGCACCCCACTCCCCAGGTGTCTTCGGCAGGGTCCCCCGGGATCCCCATCACCTCCCCGCAGCGCCCACCGCTGTCATGCAGGCATGCACCCCTCTCTTCCCGCCCCTGCCCGCCTTACCCACGGAGATGCAGTGGAACTGCCGGGGGTCGGGCAGCGGGTAGGCGCCCTGGTAGAGCGCCGGTGCGTGCCCGACGCTGACGGCGGAGACGGAGTGCTGCTGGCGGGCCAGGGGCGAGTGGCAGTACTGGGAGCCGAAGGGAGGGAAGGAGGCCTTGATGAGGGGGATAGCGGGCGGCGGCGGGTGCAGCTGGGAGGCGGTGACACAGAGCGGGCAGACGCAGAGCAGCCCTGCCTTGCGAGCGTGGCAGGCGCCGGCCGGCAGCCCGGGCAGCGGGTGCGAGGGGTGCACGGCGTAGGGGAAGAGCGGCGGCGGAGGGCTGCCCTCCCCTTTCTTCTCGCCCGCCTCCCGCAGCACCAGCGAGTCCACCAGGAAGGAGCGCGGCATTGCCCCGCGCAGCCCCCGCGCAGCGCCCCGCGCAGCGCCCG
>VZTA01019305.1:1260235-1317914 GCA_013398855.1 Mohoua ochrocephala | reverse complement strand
GGGCCGGCGGCCCCGGCCCCGCGGGGGTCCTGCCGGGACAGGGTCCCCGGCGGCAGCGGGAAGCGCCGGCATTTGGGCTCCGGATGGAGAGAACCGGCGGGTGGTAGCTGCTCCCCCCGCGCCCTGCCCGCGCTGTCACACCCCCCGGAGAACGGGATGGGGAGAGGGAAGCATTGGGGTGAGCATCAGCCGGGGGACCCTTAGCGAGGAGAGCGTCAGGGATCTCTGCGGGGGATGAAGGAGAGAGAGGGCAACAGCGCTAGCACTGACTGAGCCGTGCCTTCCCCGCTGGGGCTGGGTGACCTACGACACCGCTGCCTGAGAGGGGACAAGGTGTCACACTGCCGCTGCCTGGGCGACATCAGCTCAAAAGAGCTCCCTCGTCACTTCGAGGGACCAGCCATCATCACCTTTTGTGATGAGGCCCTCACTCTCCGCGGTGGTCGCCGTTTCTGAGGGTGGGAGGTGCCAGGCACTATCAATCCCTAAGTAAGGCATGGAGAGGTGCATTCGTTTGGGAGCTGTGGGGAGGTGAGGATGAAATCCTACTGGAATGGGAAGGAATCGCTATTTCCAAGGAGACCATGTCCTTGGTAGGTGAGCAGGGCTGACGATTTGTGAGTGGCTGTAATATTCCCCAGCCTAGCCTGAGTAATTATTTTCAAATGGCAAATACCAAAACGTAAATAAATCAAAGCCAATTCTGAGCCACGAGGCACACACTATGTGATGGATTCTCCAAAGAGTGTGCTGACATTGGGCAAACACACCCAGGAGCAAGCCTGTGAGATACCTGTGAATCCCTTCAATTAACTTGATCACTGGATGATTCTGAGTTTGAGTAACCAGAAATAGTCTTTTTAAAAATCACTGCCTTACCAGCAAAATTGATTTTTGCGGCTGCTGGACTTTTGTCACTGATGTCTTGCTCCGTTGTACAGGACTAACTGCATGAACAGATACTCAAACTATGTTAGTTCTGGCTCCTTACTGAAACTGTGGTCTGTACAGAATGAATGTTTCCTCATGGGTTTATCTTGTGCATCGACACGACAGGGCCAGTGTGACCATCTGTTTTGGCAGTGTTTATTTCCACAGCATTTCAGAGGAGAGGTGGAGCAAGCTCTGCTCTGCTGATGGATCACCAAGGTGAAGTGATGAGGGCTGGTAACTCTTTGGGACCAGCAGATGATGCTTGTGGAGTGTTTGTGTCACTCTATGCTCACATGAAGCTCAGTGTTTGAAAACTGCAGTGTGTATTTGTATGCTTCGTGCACTGACTTTGGTCAAATGCTGGAAGCGTTTGTCACCCTCAAAGCCAGACTTCAGGGAAGGCAGGCAGTCACTGAGAACACAAGGACTGAGTATCTGCAGAAAAACCAAACTGAAACTTTTTATCATGATCTCAGTAATTTACTTTGCACTGTCTGTGAATACCATGAGAAACATGAATAAAAGCCAGTCTGAAAACAGGACACAGCACATCTGACCAGAAGCCCATCTTTGACCATAACTTCTCTGCAGCAGTGGCTGCAGTGGAAATCTTAGGAAGTCTATGGGAAAATGAGAAATGTAAAGTGAGTCTTCCATGGTTTCCTTCTGGCCTCCAGCGATCCACAATACAAGAGATTCCAGAAGCATAAACTATGTGTTTCATTTCAGTTTTTCCAAAATGAAGTCTAAACCATAGGGGGTTTTGTTGTGGGAGTTTTCCTTTAGCTCTTGTCTGTTCAATCAACTCCTCTCAAATTTATAATTGTGTAAATTTTGTAGCCTATCAGCAATGCTTTTAAAGGGGGCTTAAAAAAAAGGAGAGACTATTTACAAGGGCAAATAGTGACAGCACAAAGGGGAATGGGTTTAAACTGGAAGTGGAGAGATTTAGATTATTTGTTAGGAAGAAATTCAGAGGCTAATGAGATACTGGAACAGGTTGTCCAGAGAAGTTGTGGATGCCCCATCCCTGGAAGTGCTCAAGGCCGGGTTGGATGGGGCTCTGAGAACCTGCCCAATGTGAGGGGAGTTGGAATGAGATGATCTTTAAGGTCCCTTCAACCCTAAGTAATTCCATGTTTCTATGATCCAGCCCTGCCACATTTCCACATGATTCATCCAGTTTCATCGAGTTTCCATCACAAGCTCTCAAGACAATTGCTTATCTTGCCGGTAACACCTGTGCCACAGGAGGACCTAATCAAAGCTGCTTGTTTCTGTGACCTTTGTTTTCTTTTCCTTTGATAATTTTCCACAGCAGCTATCTAGGGCAGAGATTTGCCATTTAGGTCTTCTTCAGTCCCATTGGTTCCTAACAGGGTTGGTCTAGGAGGGAATCTTGTACTCATCTTCTAAGGAGACAATTCATTGCTCTGTTTCTCCTTGATTTGACCTTTCACTGGGGAGGAGGTTTCAAAGAAGCAGCTGGACACAAATAACGAGAAAGTAACAAGAAAAGTAGGACTATGCAAAGACAATTTAAAATAACCTTTTGCTTTTACAGTGAGACCACATTTCAAATTGCTGGTGACCTTGTAGGACAAAAGTACATGAAGGATGGAGAAGTGCTCGAGAGTAATGAAGACAAGGAATTGCAAAAGAGGAGTTGGATATTAGTTCTGCAGATGTTGTTAAAATACCAAATTGTTAGAAATACTGTCCTTCAACCTCAGAATCCACCCTATTTCCCAGCCTTTTTATATTGCTGTCTTCTCCTTTCTCCAAACTTCTCACCTTTATGTATTTCAAGTCCTCTACAAACAGAAAGTTTTTGGGGTTTTTCAGACTGCTCTTTGAGAACATCCTAGGGGAAATTCTGTCATCTCATACGGTAAGTAACTATATCATATCTGTTATTTATATGAAGCATTTGAACATTTTCCTGTAGCTGATGTACTTCTTTTTGGGCTTTAATCACATTAATGTGGATGTCATCATGTGAAACCACATTGATCCGCAGCATGGGTACTTGAGGTTGTGGGTACACTGGTTTCAGTGCTGGCTTCTTGTCCCCTTCCTGGCAGGTTTGGAGAGTCTTGCAGTGGTTGTAGTTATTGCTGAATGGACATCTATCTGGTTAGTGCATTCTGTGATGGAAGAGAGAAATAAAGGTCTATTAGATTCACTGGCAAAGATCTTTCTTCGACTTCTAAGTGAAGTTCTACAGGGAGCCGACAGAAGAAAAAGCAGTTTTCCCCTATCATTTAAGAGAGAAGACCTGAAGATACTAGAGCCAATAAAGCCACTGAAGAACAAGCTGCCAGGTGGAGCTCCCCAACACACAGAAGGCATTTCCTAGATGCTTTTGCAATGCTGCTAAACAGCCACATGCAGAAACACATCACGAGTGTTGCCGAAGGAGTATGGCAAATGGGGCAGGGTGTTCTGCTCTGGATCAAGGGCTGGCAGGTTGCACATGGTGAGTGGCAAGGGTTGTGAGTGAAGAGGGAGGTTTGCCTACCTGCCCCAGGGCTTCCTGGTCACTGCTGATGACAAGGTGACAGAGCCTGAAAGTTGCAGAACTGTGTCGCCCGGTTCCTCCTTTGATGCTGACTAATACATGTTCCCCAAGTGTTTATCACACACGAATGTGAAATGATTATCTTAAATGTTTATTCAGCTTGTGTAAAGCAGATTTCACCAAGGTATGTTAATTCCTTTAACTTTCCAGTCCTGGCAGTGGACTGAGAAAAGGAACACTCTGAACTGACAAAATAATTTCCTTATTTTCATTACATTTTTGAGGACTTAAACACCCCTTTTGAACACAATAGAGTATCCAGAACATATTAGGTTACATGTGTTTGTGTCTGCATACCTGGACACGAACTGGTATATGATATTATTATATATACACACACATATATATGCATATCAAGTGTGTATGATGTGTGCTTACAGCCATACACAACCATATTGTGGCAACTATATAGAAATAATTTCCTGGAAACTGAGCCATTTGTTGACCTCTTTATATTTGCATGTAAATCTTCTAGCTTACAGCAGATTATTTTTTAGAGATATGAAACAACCACTGGCAAACAAAACCAACACCAGGCATGTCCAAGCCAGTACATGACAAACATATGTGATGGCACTGCATTTTTTTGTATTTTAAATGCAAGTAAAGCCTATGAACTTCTTTCTTCAGCTTGTTTGTTTTGGTGAGCTAATATTTGTTTTAGTGAACTAATACTTAACAAAGTTTGGATTTGTAGTTGTTATAGGCTGTCCTGGATTAGTAACAGACCTGGGAAGTTTCCTACTCATAATGTGAACGCCACAAATCTGACTTCATGCCCTTTTGCTGTTAGATCTTCATCTTCCGCATTTGGAGAGTGGTGTCAAAGACTCTCCTGTCCTATGTCCCTGTGTACCTGGTGTGTAGAATCACAGCTGAGCTACTGCTGGGGATGTGCAGGAGCAAAGATGCTCAAGGTTTCTCTTGAAAGAGCCCAGTTTTTGGCTTTAGCCTCATGTGCCAGTCCCTCCCATCATGGGCTATGGTGGTTCCTTCCATTGTGCTTCAGCAATACTGTCCACCACATCACCCCAAGCAGAGCAGTCTTGTATTTTGGGAAGATAGCCCAAAGCTGAGTGCTTTGATGTGAAAAAGATTATCCCAAAATAGGGGCCTTATGCCAGTGAAGTTCAATAGGAAGACAGCATACTCCAAAATACAAGTTGGATTTCCTGAGCTTCTGGAATCCCAGATGCTCGTCAGACCCTTGAACTTCAGCTCTTGCAGTTTGTGAGAAGTACTTGATCATGAAAGGATAAATTCATGGCTGTATAAATGCTTATCATCAGCCATTCAAAATATTCTTTCTCCCCTATAAGAAACAAAGTAATCTTAGCCAAATTTTATTCCCTGTGTGGTTGTACTGTGGGTACATAAACTCTTCTCAGTGTGTTACCTTCCACTGCACCTACTACAGACATACAGGGAAGGCACTGTTTTAAGAGGAGGGAGTCTATATAAGAGCTGCTCATTGCTGACTCCCTTTGTAGTCAGTGGGAAGGAACATGTACCTGCATAGAGGGATTCACTTACTGCAGGAATCCTTAAAGTTAAGAAAATAAAAATATCCCACCAGAAATGCTTACCCAGCGCTATAAAGGATCTCTAAATGCCTGTCCCAAATGCACGTGCCCAGGTGAAGCCCACGGGTGCTCTGTCTCTGTAAGGCTCTGCCTCAGCCGTTGTCTTTTCTCATGGACGCAGGCTGCAGCTCTCTGGAGCATGAACTCTCCAGAAGTCATGGAGCTGCACAGCGTGAGCTGTGTGGAGCCCCTCTACCCCCACTTTTGAATCATTGAATCTGACAATGAATCATTGTTTTTTTGACACCTCTTGCGGCTTGTATAGACAAGGTCAGAGCCTTTTAACTCTACTCCTGTCCCAGATCATGGAAACTAATTAGAACCCTGTGTGGGTTTGGTGTTCCTGTCCTGGGAGACCAGATTGATCCATTGGATTTTAGGCAGTCATTCCCCTTTACTCTGTATCTTCTAACATTTCCCTCCAGTTTTGCAACTTCACTCCTTCTTTGGATGCTGTCCTTGCCTTTCCTCCTCTTCTTCAGAGTGCCTGTAATTTTTTCCATCAGCATCTTCCCTTGTTGCCTCTCTTTTCTTCTCTTCAGCCAGATCACCATCTCAGTAAATAGAACAAGTCTTCTAATAGATTTTCTCCAGAAGTGTGAGAGAAAAGGTTTGAGTCAGAAGTCTTCCAATTATCTCCTCCAAAAGATAAAACTAGGAGGGTTGACAGAGTCTTCCTCAAATTTTTCACATTGCCCAGATGCAGGGCTAGAAAAAAAACCCCAAACAGAACCAAACCAACAAAACCCCCAAACAGATGAGGAGACTCTACTGTCTTGGTCACAGGCACATAAAAAGAAGCAGTGGGTTAAACTGGCCATAGAGAACAGGCTGGGGGAAAAGGAACTCGGCAATCAGGAAAGAGGAGGAGATAAATTCAGAAATTTCAACAGATGTCAGGAGACTAATTGTTCTCAGTGGTGAATAAATATTTAGATCCAATCTTCAGCACCAACTGAAAAAGCTCAGCAATTGCACAAATTGTCCCTTCTTCTTGAGAGATTTTAACCAAACTTCCGCTTGTTCTTTTTTAATATATGAGATGTTCTACACCACGAAAAAACAGACTGAAGTGTGCCTGCCATGATTTTCCATCTCACTTCTCCTGTGGACACTCTCTGTCTTTCATTTCATTAAATCCTTTCCTTTCCAGCAGTATAATCAACCTCACATCAGGGAAAATCCTTCTCCCTTCAGAAGGGAGGTTTTGTCCTATCACTGGTGGTCTTAAAACTACACCTTCCTCTTTGGAGCTGAGGCAGTGAAGGAAGGCTCATGCTCCTGCTGCACGTATCAACAAGGCTTCTCTGCTTCTTCATAGAGCAACAGGATTTAGATCAATGGTAAAAATCTCCCTTTGAAGGAAGGCGACCTTCTTGAGGGAATTACTGTAGTGGTTACATGCGACAGGAAAAAAGAGCACGAGAGTAACGTGTGTGTTGTGCCTGTCTGTTCAGGACTTGTCTGTGGATGAGAGGCTCCTTTGAGACATATGCTTGTAATCTAAATAAAATGCCAAAAATACTTTGCAAACCTGACAAAAAATCCCACGTAAAACCTGCCCAGAAGTAAGCTGAACACCCAGCGAAGGGTGCTAATACAGAGACGAAGTCATGACAAGTGTTTTCCACTCTCTGAAAACCAAAGAAATAACAAAGGTGCCAGTAAAACATTAAAAAAAAATTATCCAAATGGCAAACACACACACAGAGATGCAAGCCCGAGTCTGAAAATCACCATTGTGGCCTCCATGAAGCCTACCAGCATGAAGAATTTAGTTCAGCTGTTTGTTAGCTCAGGTTATTTGTCAGGGGTCAAAACAACACTGTAATGCTCTTCTGAGAGCAGCTCATTCTGCAGACCCCTGGTCACTCCAGAAGAAGCTACTGCCAGTGGGCTCTTTGCCTGGAAAGCATCACAGGTCCTGTCCCATCTCTGTCACAGCTTGGAAAATTTGTTTGGAAAAGAATACTTTCTTTTATGTTCGGATCATATTTCACTTGGTTATATGGGCTTGTTCAACCCAGGCAATGTGGGCAAAGCAGTACGAGGTCAACACCACTCACACATGTCCCTTTGGTGGCCCCTTCAGTTATGCTTGGAAGTGAGAAATAGGGGAAGTCACCTCTGCTGCAGCTCCCACAGGATGGGGGAAGGCAGCCAAGATGTAGGTGTGCACAAGTGTGGGTCTACTGCCTCCACTTTCAACAAATATTATTTTTACTATTTAAAATTTTATTGTAAAAATCAGGGAATAATCAAGATAAATTGTCCCTTAGTCATGGAAAAACGTCCCCAGCAGAGTCTCACAGAATAGCTCAGGAGAGAGAGGCACATATTTCGTTAGAATTAAAAACTAACAAAGGACAACAACCAAAAAACCAGCCCATTCATATAACATTTTTTTAAAATGGCAAATTTGGAAAATGTTGCCATTTATGATGCATATCCCATTTGTTTTTTATTTCTTGGATCAGCACACCATACCTGCTCTGTCACTGTTCCCCTCTGTTGCTTCCCATCCTCTCCTAGCCAGCTGGGCATGGTGGATGGCTGTGGGCATTCATCCATCTGACCAGTGCTGAGAGACTGTGGGCCCTTACAAGGGACAAACTACTGCATCTATGCTTCCTTGCCTCGAATTAAACTTTGTTTCTTAAATATTATCACATCTTCAGGTTCCTGGTCAGATGTGTTTTGAAGTCAGTGAAAGAGCTGCCATTGCTTCCAATGGCTTTTGAACACCTATTACCTTGCAGTACTTTCCAAGGGTTTGTTGTTTTCCCCTCTTCAAGCAATTTCTTTTGTGCTGTTCTTCACACCAGCATGAGGAAAAATGCTCAGCAGTCTCTGATCCTCCTTCCACTTCATGGTTTACCTTCACAAACCTCTATTTCCCATTTTGAATGAGGGAGCACAGTCCAGCCACGCTCTTCACATCCCAAGAGTGCCAACAACGGCAGCAGAAGCTGCTGAGCTGTGCTTGAACTTTAGGAGGCCTTCAAGAGTAGATTCATCCGGTGTGATTAAATCCAAGGCAGGAGCTAATGTCAGGTGATCCATATTGCTTATTTTTGTGTTTATATTTGTGTTTTTTAGGGAGCAATATTTCTATTATCTTGAAACAACCCCCTGGTCATGTCCTCATATCATACTCAGGCTTGGTCAACAGAATGGTTTAAGGACATGTGAGTCAGGTGCCCTCTTGAAAAGAACGAAAAGGGAAGCTCTGCCTAAGAGCCACATGAGGTGGGTGCAACCTGTAAATGTGGACATGACGACCTGAACCAGCTACTGGGCTCTCAAGAAGCAGCAAAGCAGAGGCGCAGTGGACACATTGGCTCCAAATCTTGTTCAGAAGATGGCCCCTTATCTGAAAATGAACATAGAAGAAGGTGTTGCAGAGGCTTCAGGCTACACACCTGCCCCTACTATGCTGCACTGCTGCTGGACTGGGTGCAGCCCCAGAAGACAAAGGTCACCCATCCATGGGAACAAGCACATTGTCTCCATAGCCAGGCCTTCCAAATTTACCATGCTGAGCCTGTGACCCTGTGTCCTGGTTTGAGACAAATTTTCGGAGGAACGCTCTGGGAGGAACGTCTCCTCTATAGAAGGCAGGTTACAGCCACCCCTCCCCCACCAGGTTCGGGAAAAAATTCCTCGAAGGAAAGTGAAAGAAGGGAAAAAAAGCTATTTATCTAACAAACACACGGGAAAAGAATAATGCTAAATAATAAAACCTCTCGCTGTGGAGAGAAAACCTGGGAAGATTTTAGAGTCCTTTCTGTGGGTGTGGTCTCTCTCTCTCTCTCCTCTTCGGAGCTGGGTCGGTTTGGGCCCCTCCAGGCCGAGGTGTGAGGCCTCCCAGTGAGGTTCTGATGTTCTGGTGTTCTGAACAGTCCAGAAGAGAAGAAGAAAAAAACAAAGTCCCAGGGAAACAAAGGAGTTTAACTCTCCATCTCTCTCTTCTGAGAAAAGGAGCCAAGAGCTGAGGAAAGCAGGAAGGTGCTTTCCTCTGCTCTGCAGCAGCAGGAACGCAGGGGAGTGAATGTCCTTGGAGCAAAACTGTTTTGAAAAGTTAATCTGGCTTTTTTCTTTCTCTCGCACCCAGTTTTAAAGACACAGAAAGGCTCAGGAATTGTCTGGGCATAGAGCAGGTGATAGGGGATACACATCATCACAAGTCAGCCCAAGATAGACTGTGTTTCTAAATTACTGAGTGGATGGAAAGCTGAGCTGCAACAGAAAAACAATACATCTAAAACCTAAATCCTGTTTATTCTACTCCTAATAATTGTCCTTGTTTTGACCACTTTGCTGAAAAGAAAACAAGGATCTGGGTCTCTAAGCCCATCTTTCTCTGCTAGGGCATCACTGACAGCCATAAATGTGACTTGCACAATGCTCCTATCAGTCCTGGAACAGAGGAAGCCACAATCAATGTATGGCCTGTCCCCATCTACCTGCTCAGTCATGGTTATCTCCTGGAAGGTCACTTTTATGAAGATTCACCTCCACAAAAAGGGTGTAAAGCAAAGTACCTGCTCACTGTTACATGCCTTGGCTTCTCCTGGAGGACAATTGCCCTGCAAGCTGTGCACAGTGCAGCATTTCTGCCAGCACAGGAGGCTAAATCCCAAAGAGAGAGTAATAAGATGCCTGACTCAGGTTTGTTAACTCCTCATGCGTTAGAGAACTGCGTACCCAGAAGTAGGAAAGCACTAAAGAACAACAAAGTGTTAGAGCCCAGAAACAACCAAAGTCCCAGTTTCATCTTAAGCGGCACAATGCACCCACCTCACTGCACAGACTTGATGAAAACAATGGTATTTTTAACCTTTCGATGACACTAGGAATAGGACAAGGCTCTGAATTTACAGGTTTTACACTGGCTGATATTTTACAGGCTTTTTTATTAGTATCGTTAGAATAGAATAAACTTGTGAGCGATAAGGACATAAGTGCAATTCAAATGATTAATATAAATTAAAAAAAGATAATTATCTTTCTGTGGCGGAAGATGAAAACCAGACACAAACATGTTCTTGAACTTCTTTTCTGCAAATGCCTCAAAGGTCCCTTTGTCCACTTTCTAGATTGCTCATAGAAATGCCTTTCTCAAGCAGTGATTATTCATGGTTTCACAATGGACATGGAGGTCACTATTGGAATCAAAAAATTAAAACCTCCAAATTTTTCTTTTGCCATTAACTTCTAATATGGAACAAAAAAAGTCTTTATTTCCTTCAATAATAGGTAAGGGTCAAAGGCTACACATTAAAATCCCCTCCATTAGGCACAGTCAATTGAATTTTGAAGTTGGGGTTTTTATTCTTGGCAGTCTTGGTTGGGAACTAAATATAAGAAGAAGTCACATTTCCCGGAAAAAAAAAAAAAAGGCCTGAGGACAAAGGGACCTGCTGATGAGTGTTCACACGACTCCAGGCTATGGCAGCACTGCAGACCAGGTTCTGACTCTCAGCTCTAAGGAGGCAGTGATGGATGATGCCCCAGTGCGAAGGCTGAGCAGTGATAAATGAGGCAGCCACGCTGAGCACGCTCAGGGTAGCATGGTAGTTTTACAACACATCATAAAACAACACTGGCTTCTGCTTTGATGGACAAAACTCATGGGGACTGGAGAGGAAATATCAGCTGCCTGTGACAAGCCACTGGGAAGGGCTGGCTGGCAACTGAATGCAAACAAGAGTACCTTTGCTGGTGCTTCTGCTGGGAGAGCGAGAACAGCCACTCTGTAGGAAAAGACAGTTCATGCCTTTTTTCCAAGGACTGCCGTCCGTAGAGGGGCTGCAGGTCAAGAATGCTGAGCAACACAGGAGACAAAGCCCCTGAGGTATTTTGAGCCTTGGTCTCAGACACATAGGTGTGGTGGGACATTTGGGACCTTGCTCCTGGACTTTGGAAAGAGACAGATGCCAAAACTTGGTGGTAAAATTTCTAAGAGATTAACTGAGTGAGTACATGGTTTCATCAGTCCTTTGAGTGGACTTTCCTCATTGAAGATAGATGCCCTCAATCCTGGGAGAGAAGAGAGCGGCCAGTTGACACATCTACAGTCATAGGGGACCTGTCTCTGTGACCTGCAGCTCTGCAAGAGCTCCAGCCAACCTCACTTCCCTAGGACCCCATCCCAAAACCCAGCCACCTGTCAGAGTCACACTCTGCCCCTGAGCAGTGACTGTAACCACACTGCAGTTTCATTACCTAAGGCTGGGAACCCTCCTGCACGTGCCTGACTTTCCACACGTGAGCACTTGGTGTTAAGAACATGCATCAGTCATTGCTTTATCGAAGACTAAATTATTGATCCTGACTTATTAGTACAGATCTTACATAAAAGCTATGAAAATAAATAGGTTCATGCAATACTGAGGTCGTGTGTTGGACACTATGATGACCCTGACCTGATTCATTTTCATATGGACACAATTTTTTTGTTAATTTTGATACATGTGACACTTTGCACACATTGAACAATGCAATATGTAGGCCATATATTGTCTTCACTTAGTGGTTGAATTTGGGGATCTGTGAAACCAACAAAGTGAGCCAAGTTTGGAGGAAGAGAGAAAAATCTCGATTTGTTTATAACTTTTTTTGGTTTGTTTTATTTGATACAGAATTGCCAATCCAGCAGCAGTTCTCAGAGGCAATACTGAAGATAGAGAGCCTTTAAGGCAGTTTCCAGCTCCTTTTGCCCTCCGCAAAGTCAAGATGTCTTAAAAAGGGCTCATTCTTTATTCAATTGAATGATCCAATTTATCTTCTTTGGTTAAATTTATCCTGTGTAATGGACTAGATAGATGACCTCGTGTATCCCTAGAATACTGGCCTTTTTAAAAACCCCTGACTTCCTTGATTCTGTAAATGTCTATGTTTTGGGGGTCTAGGTCCAGCCTGAAAACAACTTACAGCTCAACTGAAAAAAAAAAGAAGTCTTCACCAGAAGAAAAATGGAGATTGGGAGCAAGGCAGCAGTGGACAGTGATCCGAGAAGAATAAATGGAAGTGCTGATGTCAGGAAAGAGAGGGTTGTCCTGCAGGCTCCACGGTACTGAGTACATCTCCTCTCACACTGAGCCCAGAAGTATTTGACACAGAAGTATTTGACTCTCCTGCCCAGCCCCTCCCCAGCCACCACCAGCAATGTGGTCCTGTGAAATGTGTGCAAAGATCCAGAAGTCGGAGCTGAAAGGGGAAAAAACACGATGGTGGAAAGTGTCAGAAACCAAACAACTTAAAATAACTCTGCTGTCCTGTACGCAGTCTGCCGTGCCTGCTGTCAGGAAAGTTCACTGACAGATGTGTCCGTATCACAGATTGCCTGGTCCCTCTCCTTTGGTCACACCTCTTGTTGATCCACTGGCCTTTAATCTTGAAGTTTTGACTACCCAAAATTGTGTGACATGTGTGACTATGGATGGCCCAATAATAGCAAGTTGGACATTTCTGAGAAAAATACTTACTTCTACCCTTGTTTGATGCTAAGTTTTACTCACTGAGGAACTGTACTTTGGGGAACGGAATGGGAATTTGTCCCAGAGGAAGGAAAAGAAGGGGTGTTATTATGTCTTTTATAGCTCTATTAGCTATCACCTCATTTTGCATCAAGTTCTTAAGGAAAACAGTTTGGACATACTCAGTAGGCTTTGCAGGGCTGAACAGCTCTTACTGAGCTAACTGCACCTCTGGGCCAGGGAGGGCCATCCTGGGGGACAGGTTCAAAGAGGCTCAGTTGTGTCTGTGGACTCACTCTGATGCATTTGAGGAGGAGAACCAGCTGGAGAATGGACCGGGCAAGGGTCAGGCAGGAGGGGATGGCTGGGAGGAGTGCACTGAGCCAGCAGGACCGCCCAGGCAGGACTGGGTGTGTGGTGGAGATGTGAGGACTGTGACCTGGCACAGGAGAGAGCCTGGGCACCTCACGAGTCTGGATCAGAGAGCGGGGCTGTGAAGAAGCCTGTGACAGAAACATTGTCACTGGCCCGTGAGAATGGCTGACAAGAGGCTTGAAGAGAGAAGAAAAAGGGGGAAAAATGGCTGAGATAGGAACTGGGGTGCTAAGGAGATAATGGGATGAGGACATCAGGTGAGGGCAGAAGAGTATTAACATCACACCACAAAATGGAATTTCTGCTCCTTCATTGTGCCTAGGGACACATGGATGGGTAAAGATGCCATGAGCTTTGAGCTTGGCTTGGTACCCTGGGCTCTCATGCACATCCTGCAGAGCACTCTCTGTGCAAAGCAAGGGAGAAAGAAGCACTTCAGACCCATGAACTGCTAAATTGCAATTCAGTGCAAACGGTGCCCTACGGCTGCCAAAGCTGAACGCAGAGGAATAAGAAGCCTGGATTCAGTCCCAGGCAGGGCATGTTTGGTCTGACGCAAACAAACATGTTTGTATTGATGTGGACTTCAAAACACAGCAGGAAACAAAACCAGTCCCCAAGCACGAGGACGTTGGCCCACGATTCAGACCAAGATGTAAGAAATGTCAATGGGGCATTTACAGTGAAAGCTTTGCAAGGCAATGGGACCTCAGAGCTGCAGCTGTTGGCCACTGTCTGCACCCTGCTCTGCACCCATCCTGCTGCAGGCCTCCTGACCTGCTCCTCTCTTTAACTCTGCAGTCTTCCCCATAAAGCTGGACATTTCCCCCCAGAATCCTCAAAGCCTGGCTTTGAGGTTTTCCTTTCTTTTTAACTTGTATTTGGAGAGGCATTAAGGTCTTTTATTGTATGATTCCTTTTGATCTGTGCCACTGTGGTGAAGTCTGTACCTGTAAACTCCTTTCTTTATGTTCTGGCAAGTTCGGTTTTCCTAACAAGACAGTGTCTTTGCAGGTTCAGGATCCTCTTCAGGTTCAGAATAAGTGTAGACATCACTGCTGCATCTCATCTCAAAGACAAGCAATATAGAGAGCTCCAGATCTCAGAGAGTAACGTGTTTGTAATAATAAATCTCAACTTGTCTTCTTTGTTTCTGGTGTTTTCCACCCAACAGCGGCCACCTTTTCAAACTCTCCTCTGCAATGTGAATAACATGCAGCATGGTGTTATGGCTGTTTCTTGGCCCAAGCTGAAAACTTCATATAACTCAGAACAGTACAACCAGGACTGAGAAAAATTAGAAATCAAGAGACATTCACTGCATCTGCCAAACATGGTAAATGATTAAGCTCACTGGTTTTTTTGCTGCTGCCTCATTTGCTATGCTGATCTGGCAAAAAGTAACCCAGGTGAGGACTTCCTGTCCCATTACAGACTCTTCACACAGGGCTCTTTTCCTGGCTCTGTGTCCCCAAGCCTTTCCCCTGTCTGCTCCTTTTCATGTGGTCCCTCCTTTCTGTTACCTTGGATACAAAGTGTGTACTTGTAGCTGCTCTGTTTTTCATCTGCAGGAAAAGTCCAATCTCCAACCATCATCCAGCCTCTGAATTAAGCTTACTTTTTTCTTCACTTCTCTTTCTTTACTCTTTACTTTCTCTTCCCTGCTGTGGTCTAAAAAAAAAGTTATATTTAGCTTTTGTTTCATAAACAAATAAATGACATATCAAAGAAAAAAGCACAACTATCACTACTTTCACTTTCTCAAGTGAAGCAACCCCCAACTCCTATATTCTAGTGAATGGTAATTGAACCTGGATGAAAACCCCTGAAGACAATCTTCTATCATATAGACATCTTTGTCAAAACCAAAGTGTGTCCAAGGAAGACAACAAGCATGAAAAATTTTCATTTAGAAGAACTTGCAGTGGTTTATCCTGTCTTTATCACTCCTTAGTATGGAATAATGAATATTGTAAAATATTCTATTTTGATAAGGTCAAAATATGATGGTTTGACATTTTTATGCCAGTTTTGGTGCTACTGTAGCACATATGTTTTATCATTACCTAACATTTTATTGTAATGCTTTCTCTTTACTAAAGTCAAGTGAATTGTTAAATGAAAAGCTACTGAATTACCAAAGGAAAATCCTTCAAGGATCTTAAGCCATACTTTTTTTAAAAAAATTTAAATGTATATTCAGAAGGTATTTTAAAGTGTTGGCTCTGCCTTTGGATATAGCTCAACATGAAATGCCAGCCAGTATACTCAGCATTCCTCTCCCTTCCTCCAGCCTCCTTGGAATGGAACCGTCGACTCCGTGCTGTTCTGAGTGTGCTCCCGTCTGTCATGGGACTCCTTTTACAGGAAGAAGTTACCATAACTTGCAGTTATTTAAAAACACTCTTCATGAGCTGCCAATAACATCTTAGGTTGACTTTCAAGTTGGTGTGTTCGATAACAAACTTCATCAAGCACAAACCACGTCATAGCTACTGATGGGAAAGTCACCAGCTTGTGCTCAGGAGGTACGAAACCAACACTGAACTGTGTTAGTTCACATGAAAACACAGAAGCAAATACAGTTTGCATCAGTGCAGAGTAGATAAAAAGGCAATTCTCTGCCTCGTTTCCAATTATTTTTACTTCTGAAAAGCAGAATTTAATGAAACTTTCCTAATAAAACACCAAAATGTTTGACCTCATTCACTTTCACCAAGGCCATGTGCACTGACAACATGCTCACTACAGCTTAAGGTTTTGGTTTCGATTTGATGATATTAATTCCTCATTAAATTTTGTTGAAATGGGATGTGCCTTTAAAGCAAACAAGGGTGTTCCTGAGGCCTTTTCACTGGTTTGACTAAATGCGTTTAAACTCCTGATTTCAGGCAAGCCTTAGCTGTGTTCTGTCACTGATGAGGCTGAACTGATATGTAGAAAGGAGACATTTCCAGGATCTCGCAAAGCTGAAACATGAGTGGTTGAAATACATCATTCTCCCACTGCTCTGCCACGTGTTCCTCTTCTTGGCTTTCAAGTAGAAGCCTGTATGGTAAAATCCTTGTTTACACGCCCCTAAACAAAGAACCTGCTTGTACAACACATCTGAGCCAGAATACTTTTGAGTGTTTTTGAGCTATCCTGCAAACACTTACCTGGACCAACAGGAAAGCCAAGCACTGAGATGTTTGTTCAGTTGGTGTCTACCACCTCACGTGGAGTGGTGGAATAGTGGCAACAATTAACTAAGCCAAACTATCAAAGAATAGACTCAAAACCCTATGGAAAATAATAGAACATTTCTGACTTCAGTAGGATTGGGAGAAAAGATCTAAAATGTTATTTTGACATTCATAACAGTTTGTGGCTCAGTGGGAAGACATCGATGTACTCTGAACTTAAAAAAATTAATTTTCCTACCCAAGCACTGGGTATTACTTCTCAGATCAAGACAACATTTGTACAGGTCTGACTGTATGAAGCAAAATGAACTCATTAGCTGATGAGATAGAAAGTCTAGGGAGGAGCCATAGGCAAATTACTATTGAATTCCTTCTTCATGGGATAATCAAACAGAGATCATCTTTCAATATTCTCTACTCTCCATGTGGCTTTTGAATGGATGCCAGATTTTTCGCCATCACAGCCCATGATGGCAGTCTGCCTTATGCACTGACTTCACCTTTTAGCCCTGAACAGGTATAGATCACTTGATGAGATGCTCACAGACCTGTAACCTCTTTTTCTGACTTCATCCAAAGCGTTGATCTCGGACTGACTCTTCTACATTTGCTCACCTGTACCTGCCTCGTCACAGAGGAAGCAGAAAAAGCTGGTTTTCATGACCAAAAAAAGCATATTGTCTCCTTTCCACAGCAATCATAAAACATCTCATGAGAGACTTGGCGGTTGTCTAGTGAAAATTCCACTGTACATTTTTCCCAATTCAGCTACCACAAGTAGAAGTTACTCAAACTGAGACTTTGACTCTAGAGGTGCGTTGGTGTCAGGGCTGGACCCTCCCTGACTCCTGTTCATACTCTGGGAGCCCTGTAAGAGAGCTTTTAGTCTTTACTGTGCGTTCCCTGTAGACTCAAATTGCAGGGAGAGCATGAACGTTTGGCTATTCCTTTCCAAAAACCTGTAGTAGTTTCTACTACAGTAGTACTAAAGTAGTTTCCTTTCCATGCCTTCTAGAAACAGTCTGTCTACCTTTGTTACGACCTGGCCCTCAAATTTTACAGCAGAGAAGATGCGCTGCCCGCCAGAGCTGTCCACCCTGGAGCTTTAGCAGCAGTGCCTGGGCTCTGTGACTGCTGTCCTTCAGCAGGGATGCCAGTTATGGCACTAAAGGGAAAGGTGAAAGGATCATAGTCATTGCTATGCTCATTTCCACCAGACTTTGGTTCCACTTTCTTTAATGTAGGGTTGTGACAAGACATGAAATACTGGGCAGATGGAAGGTGTATTTCTCTCTGTTGTCCAGCTGTGACTCTCAGAGCACTATAAATTGCTGAAGATGCTGCCTTCATGAATCTTACATCCTTCTCCTCGCTGATGGATGTGAGGATATGTATAATACCCCATTGTCTGCAGTCCTATATGGTACAGGCACTTGCTGTCTACTGTACTTTGGCTGGTTTGTCTCCTTGTGTGTGAGTTTATTATACACACTGTCACCACCAGAATGAGACTTGTCTCTACTCTCTACATTTTTAACTACAGAATTGTTAAAATGTTTGGGGCTCATTTTTTTTTTTGTTTTTTTATTGGAACTGAAGCTTGTGAATCTAACATTTTTGGAGAAAGCTCAGATTGTTAAGGAATCAGCAGGACACATCACCAAGCTACAATAGGTTCACTTTCATGTGGATGCTGTAGCAGGCAAGCCTTCATGGAAAAACTCTGAATGTGAATTTAGCTAGTTTTGGATAAAGACGCCTTTCAGCGTCAATAAACACCATGAATGCAGCCACGGTAGAGTTACAACTTAATGAGATGAGGGGAAGTGCACAGGGTCAGGCCTCATCTCCCGGCCTCTGTCATGCTAATCAGCTGGGCAGCCTGCAGCTGAAAAACTGCTGGAATTTTTATTTGCATTTCATTTAGTTGGAAGGAAATTGACCCAGATGGTCCACAAAGGCAATAGAAGGCTGGCAAGTAGTCTAGTGCTGCACACTTTTCCGAGGGGCTGCACTTGTCCACCCGTCCCTCTTGGAGCCCAAAACATAAAAGATTAAAACAGCGTAAGGGAATTGATTTCATGATTTTTAGATAATTTCCCTAAGATTTCAGAAAAGACCTAAAAAACCTAATTTAATCAGCCAGGAGCTCAATAGTAATTAAAGGGAAGAAAAGCTGAGATAATGAAAGAGGTGGTGGGGATTTTTGCTGTTGCTGGTGGGAACCTTTCTTAATTAGAAAAAGTCTAAAATCTAAATGATGTTAATGACGACAAGCATGAACATTTATTGCAAAGACACTGTATTCTTGGTCAGTTTAGATGATTGATGGCCAAATCTGATAAACTTCCTTAGAAAAAGCTAAAATAATTTGCTACGCATTTGTCCAAGCTGAGTATTTCCATGTGTTTGCTCAAATGAACCATATTGGTGCCACTGTTATTCCTTTGGCCAAAGCTGAGATATTTGCACAAATGTTGTTTGATGCCACACCATCTGCTCATGGTTTCACCTGTTTTGCTTCGAAAGCTTAGTTAAAACTCTGATAAAAATAAGGACACTGCAGATTCCACCCACTTTTTCACTGTATTGTTAGAGATTGTAACATTTCAGAGCAAGTGCAGCAACCTCATGGAGGACATATCCACTTGATTGGAAGATGTAAAGCGTAACTGTAATCATATTACATTAAGTATTTCCTAAGGGCAAACTTTCAGACAGAAGCTGTCATGACACCCCAGGAGTGCACGAAGCCAGAAGAAATGGCTGGGGATCCTTTACCTTCTAGTGAAGACTCCACTGTGCCAGTGAAGGTTCTTCCCTTTACCCCCACCCTTCCCTGGAAGGGGGAAACTGACCGGTCTTCCATTTCTACCAGCATTACTCCAGTCCAGGTGAAGTTTCTGTCGTTGTAGGTAGTTAGGTGGCCTCTGTCTGCAGCATGGTACCCCCTTTTGTCTGGATTGTTACTGAACGTGAGCAAACAAGTCATCCCAGTGCAAGTCCTGGGGTACACCACCAAGGTGACCCAAACACACCACCCAGTCCCTGCTACAATCGCGAGAGGGACCTGGTCTTTGTCTTCCAAGGAATTAGGGACTCAGCCACAAGTTATCTCAAGGAGTGTTCCTTCCCATAGTTATGACGATCACACTTCAGCTTTGATTTTATAAAGCTGACACAAAGAACTTGTCCTCAGTCCTCTATGCAAAGCAGATTGGGATAATTTCCATTTCCAGCCCAATCAGAAGTGCCAAACTGCTCCTAATGTCCCTGTTAACATTTCAGTAGCTAAGAAACAGAGGAAGAACGATAGGAGGTCATTAGCTCTTTTTCTTGATCTGGTAGTGGTCTCTCTAGTAACCTAGGGCAATTTATAGGACAAATATTTAAAAGGGAGATGAGATTTATGGGGTTCTCAGGGCCAAATACTCAGGATGGAACACCTTAAAATCACACCTAGGAACCATAAGGCAGCATGCACAGCCACTGTCCACACTGAAGGTGGGTGAAAGCGTTTCTGGCACTGCAAGTCCTTGATTTATCATCTCTGAAGAGATCAGTACTTTCCATGTGGCTTCCAACATCCCCGATTGTCCGCCACCGTAGAAGGGAAGGATGCTGACTGCTGGGAATATCTGTCTCAGAGATTGAGCACACTGCATAGGAGTGGTCTTGGCTTGCTTGGAAGAACAAGCTGGCCAGCACTTTTATTTACACACATCCTCCTACCCACCTAGGAGCTGGGGGGTAATAGGACTTGATAGCAAACGTGGAGGCCTGAAGTATTCAGATGATGCACATGAGAAGTTTCTTAAAAATGGTTAAAACAGCTCTTCCTGGTGAGACTTCACCACAAGATGCTTCCCCTGGAAGTAGCAGTGGGCTTAGCAATGCCATAGAGTGAAAGGCTTAGAAAGATCAGGTCAGACATTCAACATCACTTGGACAAACTCACAGATATTGCTGCTTCTGTCTCTTCAGGAGCACTCTCAGTGCAGATACAATCCAACATTGCAACTGAGCCAGTCAGTGCTAGAACTGAATGGGACAGGCCCTGGTGCCTGAAATACAGACGTAAAACCAAATTGCCTTCTCTTCATACCGGCAAGGCAGAAGAAAGAAAGTCTGAGGCGAAGGCAGAGCTTTCAAATTGTAGCTATACCACTGCTGACCCAGAGCTGTCTCATCTGCAGTGTGTGTGACATGCTCTCCACCAAGCTGCCTGTTCCACGTTTCAGTGCTGCATGAAATCCACACTCGCTGCCCGTGGTGGCTGTGGCGTGCAGATGGACTGAATTCACCACACCACACCTGAGGGCAGCAGCAGGCTGTGCCTCATGAGTCACACTCGTGAGCCCTGAAGGATGCCCACAGGGCAGATGAGTGACTGAGCTTGTTCTCTGGCCCGTCTTGCTCAGGAAGCTCGTGCTGAAGGAGTTTGGATGAGCACAGTAGAAATGGAAGCTAAAACATGAAAAAGAAAAAAAAAAAACAAACCAAAAACCATCTGTGAAAAACAGCAATTTCTTTAGAAATCATTTACTATGGTTAAAGAGCCTTGTTATCACCTTGGCACATGTTTCAGCAGCTATCACCCAAAAGGGTTGCCAGAACAGAAGCCATAGCTGCTGGAGGAAATGGAAAGATTCATTTCAATCAAGCTAAAATAAAACAAAAAGCTATCAGATAAACTAAACACGGTTCTGGGATTGATGAGTCCAGTTGTCTCTCACTGCAAGACTCTGAACCCTGCTGGTTTCTAGGTATGTTTTAAGGCATTTCAGTATCCTTACCACATTTTCCTTAAAGACTGCAAAAGCCAAAGTCATTGTTTATGCTGGAATCCTGAGAAGGTCTCTGGCAAAATAGGGAATGTTTATTCAAATATCTGGCAAGAAGAGCTACAGATTGAGCTGGACTCTGACTAACTCTCCCTCCTTGCTCAGCAGTGATCCATGCTGCATCAGGGCTCAGCCTGGGACCTGCACACCTGTGAAGGTGCCGGCAAAATAGAGAGCCCAATGAGGACAATAAGAATGACAGTAAGTCCAGAAGTGTGATATACAATGAAAGAACTGGAGTTGCTCTAGTGTATGCCAGGGATTTTCTGATAATATCTTTCAAATCTATCGAAACCTGCAGCAAAGGAGGAGCAAAACGCTCTTGGTGCCCATATAGGACAAGAAATAACACACTTAGGTGCAGTGCAGGGGTTCCCATAAGACACTTGGAACACTTGCTAACAGCATGAACGCTGAGGGAGCGGAGCTGTGCTGGAGAGGTGTGCGCTGTCCAGACAGCTTGCGGAATACTCCTTCAGACAGGTAAGGGTGATCACGTCTTGTGGTGATGCTTTGTACTAAAAGACTCCTTGAAAATCCCTCCAGCCTTATTTTTGTAACCTTTCAGAGCGAGTCTACTTTGATGACTTCAGCTCTCTGGAAACCTTTGGTTAGATTCTGTCAAGTCACCTTACACCCTGTGTAAGGGTGTCTGCAAGGATTCATCCCTCTAAAAACAAAATAATGTCAAGTATAGGTCTCTAATATGTGGATACAACTCAGCTAAATGTATTAGGTTTGCAAATTCTTGTCCTGAGTCTGAATTTGATCTTTGTGAACCTGATAGAAAAGGTGCTGCAGAATTAATAAAGGGAAATAATTTCACAAAAGCTAAATGATTTTAACAGAAGAAAAATCACACTACACAGCTCTGCAGTTTAACTTAAAATTCAACAGAAAGTGAATTCATTAGTAAAGTCACTCAAGCTTGAATAATAACAGTCTGAGCCAGAAAATCTAGTGATCTAAAGTAAACCCTTAGCTGCGTGCATAACTTGATGCATATGATGCCAGCTGCAGAAATTGCCATTTCAAACCTCGCTCTGGGTTGGCACAATGGGAACAAATAGCTCTCAGCTGCAGGTGAAGCCTACCAGACCTTTCTCCTCAATCTTTGTATAGTGTCAGTTCTTCTTAAAAAACAGCCATTAAATTATCGCCATTGTCTTGGGGGAATGGTGATTGATGCCTCTTCTTTTATGCTAACTCGGCTTGTCTCTCTGCTCTAAATGGCCTTGTCTTTGGCATGGGTGTTGGTAGTACATCATTAGGTTTTGGTATGCTCGCTCACAGCTCGGCAAACGCGGCTGTCGGATGACGTGGCCGTGCAGAGGATTAACACAACTCCCCTCAGCCCTTTAATGCAGAAAGCCACGGGCTCCCACCTGTTGGGGCTCGAGCAGGGTGCTTGGCAGGGAGTGCCCTCCCCCCGTGAAGGTTAAGGTGACAAGGTAAAATAACAGAGCTTTGTGTTCCTTTTGTATTGACTGGGTGTCATCCCGGCTGCCACAGGTGACCTGGGAGGATGCACACGAGCGAGCGGGAGCTACAGGAGCTCCCATGATGGCAGTGGAGACAAACCCAACCATCTCAGGTGTTTATGTTGGCATTCAAGTGCTGTTGCTTTGCAGTTGTGCTGAAAATGTGAGCTCCTCCTGTGTGTGTCGGTCCACTGCAGAGGATGGCCAGTATTTGTACACAGCTGACTGCTCTTTTTGAAAGTACAACTTGTGAAAGTACAGCCAGATACATTTGGAGAGGGACCGAAAAGAGACGTGAGAACAAGGAGAAAGAGAAGGCTCTAAAGGTCTGTAAGGACAAAAAGCCTGATCTGCTAACACCAGCACGAGCCCCCAGCAAACCCAGAGACACTGGTGGCTAGCCCTGTGACCATGGCCATGATGGCCCCAAGTGCTTTGTGCCAAGCTGGGTTCCCTGGGAAGCACGGAGTGGTTTCAGAGGTGACCCTTGCATTCCTGCAGGCAGAGAGAGGGTCGGCTGCCATGGTCAAGAGCAACCTCCCTCCTGCACCACTGTGCTGGCCTGTGCTGGAATTGGGACTGAGCCAGGAATCAGACCTGACAGCACTGCACTTCTGGATGAAGAGAGTTTTCAGTCTGAGCTATGATTTCAGCTCAAGTAAGTTGTTTCACTGTGTCTTACTAAAAGCAGGAGTAACTGTGGTTTACTCACCAGGTGACTTCCGAGAGCCAATTTCTAAGGAGCTGTGGGATGTCTTGACAAGGAGATCAGGGAGGGCAGCCAGGACAAAGGTAGGAGTGCTTGAAGATACTTTTCTTGTGTGAAAAATCTTTCTTCTAAGGCTATAAATCTTGCAATAAAAGAGCCAGGCTTTACATCTCTCTGGTCCCGTGTGTAGCATCACCCTTCACTTCACTGGTCCTGTTCCCCATTTTCCTCCCTTGCCCATTTTTGTTTGCAAGTTCCTCGAGCCGGGAAAGTTTCTTGCAACATGTCTGGATCCCCATAACATGCCTCTAGTGCTGACTGCAGTTTATCAGTGTAAAATGAGCCTTAAATGCTTTACTTTTTCCTTTCTGCTCCTCAAACAGCCATAGTTTGAATCAGCTGTAATCTTCACAGTTCGTAGGCTTCAAACTTCCAAGTGAAGACAGCAAGTACTAAAATAAATAGGACACATCAAATTGTTACTTAAATGGATAAAAAAACTTAGCCTGTCAGTTACACATCCTACCTGGGGAGTGTGTGAGGCTTACCCATGCTTCTGTACTTCAGAGATGCGTGGCCTGGGCTCAGGGGATGTTGCCTGGGCTCATATTTTTAAGCAGCCTCTGACTCAGGAGGCAGCCTGTGTGTGCTGAAGCCACCAGAGCACCCAGCAGATGTTACATGGACAAAACCTCTCCCTCTGTGAACCTTGTTTGAATCAAGGCTACCCCCAGGACACCGCTAGCAAGATTACTATGGTGCTCATGGTATAATGTAACTCTCTATATAGCGCATAGTGTTGTTTCCATTCATCTCATTTCATAATCTTTTTCACTTTCTTTTTGGGAAGAAGAGAGATTGGAAATCTTATTTCTCTCATACACTGACTATTGGGTGCAGCTCAGGTCTCTGCATCTCAAGAAGGATGTAGTGAAGTCACAGGACACAGAAAAAGGCAGTGAAAATGACTCTGGGGTAAAGCAGCCAATTTATGTGGAGAGACCAAAGAGGCTCCTTAGTTTAGAGGCGAGAAGGCTGAGGGGTTACGTACAAAGTTCACCAAGCCACAAACGTGATGGGTCAGGCAAACTTGGAACTGCTGTTCAGTAAACCCCTTAATACGAGTGCCAGGGGGTGCTCAGGGAAACTCGTGGAGATCTGTTTAAAACAGACACAGATCAGTGCTTGGCTGGTACCAAACATCTGGAAATCACGTCCATGGGAGGCTGCAAAGCTGAAGAGTATCAGCAGGCTCCCAGCAGGATTAGACACATCTGTGAACAGCAGGCTCTTTAGCTGGAATCCAGGATCTGAGCAGGTACCTCCCACTAACATCCCATCACCTCTGGGCCTGGGGGCTCCCACAGCAAGCGATAAAAATCCCGTGCTCTCCCTCATAGCAGCTCCTACTGCCCGCAACAGAGGATGAGTAGATGGGTAGGGGACCTCTGTCCTGGCCCACTGGGGCATGTCTCAAGTTCACCTTCTGCAGTTTTCTTCCCCAATGGGTTCTTGCTCTCCCCAGAGCCCAAAGAAAGCTCTCACTGCAAGGGGACCACCTTGGACTGGCAGGAAAGGGGAGCATGCCGTGGACTGCAAGGTTCTCACATCTCTCAATGTGGTCCTGGAGTTACTGTTATTCTGCTCTGGTGGTCAGAAACAATACTCCTTTAATAGAAACACTGTTTTAGAGTGACTCTGTTTACAGCCAACTCCAAACAGCTTTTTGCAAATGTTTTCCCAAATACAAAATAATCAGTCTTCTTTGGTGGCATTCAACTCCTTCCTCATCCCATTCCTTTCCAGAGATGTGAGGGCAATATGGTTTGTTAGGATGTTCATGGACACAGAGTCTGGCAAACATGTTCTTCCATGAAGAGTCACAGTAGGAGGGATCATCTGGTAAATCTTCAAAGCTCCAGGAATTGCCCAATTGGACATTAGAAAAAAGTGTCTCTAAGTTACCAGTTATGACCCAGTCACAAAACATTAAAAAAACCCCTTGGAAATGTGAAAAGCAATAGACAAGGAATCTGCAGACAATCCAGAGACTGCCCGGTGCTGAGCAGAACACTATGAGGGAATAATAAAGGCAAACAAAATCCTTCCACAGATAATTTTGCAAACAAGAAAATGTCAAATAAACCAGCTCTGGTCAGGAGTCCCGCTCTAGATTTTGGAATCTTGATTTCGTACAAAATCGGAATAATAAAAATAGTAGCTCAAAGGGCTGGTTTAGATCTGGTTTGGTAGGTTTTTTTCCTTAAGTTTGCAATTGCTTCTTTTGAATGAACACCACGTCCCTGGAAGACTTCTGGGAACCACAGAATTCCGTCAAAAGCTAAAGAAACCTTCCTTTATATCTCGGTTTTTCCGGACAGCCTTTCTGTAAGATGACGTCCTGCCATTAGCCAACACCAAAGGCTTTCCATGTGCTGTTTCTGCTTCTTCCCTTCATCTTTGAGGTGGTGAGATATATAAAATCATAATTCTGTGAAATTAGAAGCAGAGCTTACTCTTTTCTAGACCTACTGCTAGATGAAGGGGATTTAACCTGCTCCTGGACTTTCTTTTGAACACTTAAACTCATCAGCGATCCCCATACGAGCTGCTGTGTTTACTGAGGTCATTCATTTTATGGATCAGAGCACTTGGTTCACCCTGGTTCTGCATCAGCTCAGAGCTGGATGCATTCTGCTGGCAGCTCCTGAGAAAGCACTTGAACTTCTTCAAAGCTCCTGAGAGCATTTCTGCTCCAAGGGGACAATGAAGAGACAGCTGTGTTCAGAGGGGAAGAGGAGAAAGGGTGGGATGGCCAAACTTTGGCTGAGTAAGAATCCAAACACAGCACTGGCTCACACCTCTCTGCTCATTGCTTTTGCTGTCTTCTCTCTCTTCTCATACTCAGTCCCCCATCCCCACAGGCACCAACCCCCTCAGCCTTTAAGGTGAGCAGGGACCCTCTTGATAAGGAGCTGTTACCTCCAGTCCGTGGGCCTGGTGCCTGCTCTGTCATCACCGCTCCTCTCCTCTGCTTTGTGTTCACGGGGTGAGCCTTCAGTCACATAACCTAATACCTCTAGGCAGCTGAACCTCACTCCCAATGCCAGTCATGAAAATAATTTGTTTCTGGAAGGTTGTGCCAAATACTTGGATCTTGCGTGATAACTTTTATTGACATTATAAAACTGCAGATCTTCTCAAGGCAAGTTCTTTTTGAAGATCTGTGTGGCCTGTCATTTGACTAGAGTTGACTCTCATGTTTGTAATTTATTTTTATTTCACTGCACTCTTCCCATTGTAAATAAGCCATGAACCTCTGCCAGGCAATCAAGGTGACCAGTCCAATCCAGACTTGCACAATGGTATCCCAGGGGCAAGACAGGGCCCTTGGCATCTGCTCTCGACCCCATCCCCACAGGGCAGGACCTGCCTCTCTGGCCAGTTTACAATCAATCTCCCCCTTCATAGACCCACGACATTAGCCGGGTCAGCCACATGCAGAAACATCTCTGGGTCCATCTTAATTGGGCTGATTGAAACCCCCAGGTTTTCAGCTGTTTGGTGTCTGAGTCCATGTTGAAGACTAAATTGAGACTTAAACCTATGCTTATTCTCTGAAGGCCTTAAGTTTTATGCTGTGTTTCCAGGCAGACTAAACACTAGTTGTAAAATTTGATCTCCAAATGCAGAAGAAGGTTTGTTTCTTGATACAGTAAAAGCCGATTCCTTCTTTTTCCCCGATAGTGCAGTTGACCCCGAGCGTGTCAAGAGTCTAATGTAGAGCAGCAAACCTCATCCCCGCCTGTCTGCGTGCTAAAGAGATTTTAATATTATTTATCTACCCCTGAACTTTGCTATGCCCCGTTGAACGGATGACTTGGGGCAAGAAAAAATGGCCAGTGGGACTGTCTGCAAGCTTCAACTTTTTTTGTCCTCATTTAAGAGAGGGAAAGCTCTGATGAATTCCTTCAAAGCTCTTGAAAAAAACTGGACAAAACTGCCACTCCAGCTATAGCCCACACTTCAAATGGCCGTGAGATGGCCTTTTCTGTATGTTACATAGTTCAAGGAGGCAGTGAAGTGCTCAGTGGAAGATTTTGTATGGGAACTTTAACTTCCCATTCCATTTGACTTTTGGTCTTTAAAATACAGGTCAAATCAATGAATTTAATGAAGGCCGTGGAACACAAAGGCTTTGCCTTGCATTTTGACCTAGATAAAGGAGAGTCAGTCCAGGTCAAAAGGCTTTAGCAGCACTTTAAGTGGTTAGTACACAAATGTGACAGAGTGTTTAGACTCTCGGAGACTTGCAAGACCCAGTGACAAGCCGTTAAAAGTATTTGAAATAGCTGCTTGAATGAACTTTGATAAGGTACCGCTATTGTCTTCCATTGTCTCTTTCTTTTCATACCAAAACACCCCCAAAAGAACAAGAGTCAATGAATGTATAATGCAGTCCCACTTTTACTGGATTTGGGGCTTCTTTTGGCCCTTTGGACTTTTTTTGTGAACGGTTTATGCCATTTTCATTCATTTCCTCACATTAAGCCTTTCTCAGAAGCCAGTGATTAATGTGAGTTGTCAGTGAGAGCTTTTAAAGTGCAATGATACTTTCAGAAGCTATAACATGTCAATCGAACCTAAGATTAAGAACAAATTAAGAATAAATTTACTCTTAGTGAACCTTCTCGAGAGATGGAGCTACCGTACGTGAAGGTGGTGGTGGCACTTTCCAGCTCCTACCTCGCAGATCCAGATAGTCTGAGGCAAAGCTAGCTCAGAGCAGCAGACCCGTATATTAAATTCTGGATTCATACCTTTCCCCTCACTGGGATTAAACAGCCTGGTGAGACCGTCAGGCACTTAACACGCGTTCACATACCCTATGCAGGCATCTAAATTAGGTGTTTGAAATCAGCTTGTTGGTAAAGGTAAGTTTCTATCGTCAAAAATAAGTATATTTTAATGGTGGAAAGTGTACTGTCAGAAAGCACAGGATCTGCCAGATCTGCCAGAAAGCAAATCTCCATTTAAATACGTAATTATTCTTCATTACCAGAAAGCATTTGTCCAAGGAAAACTGGTAAAATGTGTAACAGTTCATTATGCAGGACCAAATTTGTCTAGAAAGACCAAAATCCTAGTTAATTTGTGCAAGGCAGAAAGGTTCAGTTTTGTTTTGCTTTTCAATTTTGTTGTAAAAAGTCTGCTTCTTGAAAGCTTTCCAGGCCAGAGATCAGGTTCCCCCTTTATAATGGGAGCTATTAATGCCTGAAATGGGCCACTCTAAAGAACCACATGTCCGTTTCACATGGTTTGATAGCTCCAAGATTTTGCTCACTGTGCTTTTGGGACTTTTCTCAGTATTCTCTATAGTGAGATTTTTATTGTATTTTACTCTTTTGTCTGGTTTTTGTGTTAGAAATTTTTCCCTTATTCATTGACCAGCAACTTTCTGTCACCCATCTTTGACTTTTCTTCTTACATCTGCATTAAAGCTGTCATTTACTTCTGCTTTTTCCCCTCTCTCCATATTTGACAGCAAAAGCCTTCATTAGCTTTTATCCCTTTTTGTTCACATTATGACATAACCTGCGCAAAGTGGCACAGCTCCCCAATTCTTGTATATAAAATTTGCAACATTTTTTGAGACGGGTCAATGCCCATTTTTGGGATCCTTTTCTTTATCTGAGTACCGTGTTAAAACTTTTTGCAGATGTGAGCTATTCAGGAGCAGCCTGCGGCTGCATGCAGAGATGGGGAAAAGAAGAAAAGGCCTTCCTATTTTGTGATTGCCATAGTAACTCAAACATTGCCAGGGTGTTTGTCGGTTTGGTAGGGCACAGCCAGGGAATTTTATTTCCTGTGCAATCAAGCCCTCTACTGGAGATCGTGGCTTGTATGACACAGGGTTACAGAGAGGACAGTGGGCTTGTTAGGCCTGGGATTAAGCATTTCACTTTAAAATAATACCCATTTGTATCCATTTTGTTCAACATAACAACAGCTGCTGGCCTTGGGATGACAGGCTTGCCTTTTTAACCAAAGTCTCGTATGACATTTATGAATGAGACAGACTCCATTCATTTTCACTTTGAATTCACACTGGTTATTTTTGGTTGTTTGATTCTTTCTTTCTTTAACCATGTGGTCATAGCCAACATTGTTCCTGCAATTCCATTCGTGGTTTAGGAGAGGGCAAAATCTAGCCTTATTTGGGATGTCAAATTATCACTTTCATTTGGGGGGAAACAGGTTAAAAAAGAAAGGAGAAAGAAATGAAGGAAGCATTTTAAGTCAGTATAATGGAAACTTTTTATTAAACCAATGATAGAGACAGAGGAAGAAACCTCAGGTGTAGGAGATTTTTTTCAGATCTGTACAGGAACTGCAGACTTCAGGCAGAAAAGGTTTCTATCTCTTTTCTGGGTCAACAGAAGGACTTGTTGCTCCAAGAACTTCCCGTGTTTCCAGACTGTGACAGACATCACTACTCCCTGCATACTGTGCTTTGCATGCACCCTCCCAGGCCGCTCTTTATCCACAGCTGCTGCTACTCCAAAGCATCCCAGCTTTCACCAGACCATGGCTTAACTGAGAGGCAACAGCTCCACCGACTTCCTCTCCCGGCCACCTTCTGCAACGGGTCCCAACAGAAGACTGGAGAGAGATGCACTGGTGCAGACACGGAGAGGAAAACAGCAGCTTTTGGAGAGGCTCCTTCAATGTATTGATTTCAAAGGGAGTTCAATTTTCTGCTACTTCATGGTCATGCTTTCTGCTGACCTCAGGGCTGCAGGGAAAGGACTGACCCACCCGAGAAATTCTGACGAGGCTGAGAGACACACTTTGTCCCTCATTCCCCCAAAAGAGCTTACTGTATTGGTTTGGATTTGTAACCTGAAGCAAGTAAAAAAGTGAGGACCTCACTGATCCTGGCAGCAAGTTTTCCACCCAGAGAATGCAGGGGAGCTCTGCAGCTGCAGGTCTCGTGGTCTTTGGTCCCCGTGAGCCTTCACGCTGCTATCAGGTAAGCACAGGACATTCCCATTTCAGTCAGGCAGCAATGGCACTCCTGACTGAGGTAATGCAAAGGAGCAAGGCCAGGGTGAATCAGGGCTGCCCTGAAGTCTTCAAGGAACTTGGGACAGAGACACAAATTTCATGTTTCCACCTGACTCTCCTGACTTACCTGCTCCTGCAGCAGAGCTTTGAGAGACTCACACAATTATCTTGACACATCTCTCCAACCTAGGAGTCTGCATTCACTGAAGAATTCCAGCTCCATTTAGATATCAGCCAAAGCACTCATAATCTGGCACAGTGGGAAAGCTATAAGGGAAGTCTCCCTTCTACAAAGCCAGAGGTGAAATTTGGCTTTCCTTTTTCTTGACATATTTCCTAGAGGAGACAATCACCCTGACCTTTTTCCCCCACTGAAGCTCGTATTTATGAGCTTCCCTGACCCAGGACAGCAGCACGAAGCAGTTTGGTGCAGGTGACCTTTGGCAGTGCCTTGCAGCTGCCTGTAGAAAAAACAAGATGGGGTGGGAGAAGGGAGAACGCTCTTGGTGACACCAGCACAGCGAGCTCGGAATCAAATCCTGCCTGAAGGAGAGAAGCTGCCTTACACCACATCAGATCACTAAAAAAGATCCCACCCTCCTCCCCTCCTCCCTTCCTTCCCTCTTGCTCTACTCCCTTCCCTCCCTCCCTCTCTCCCTCCCCTTTTCCCTCTCTCCCCCTCTCCCTCCCTCCTCCATAGTGAGGTTCAAATGTTTCATTCCTGCATCGTATGGGAGGTTCCAAACTAGGTAAGACCTCAAAGCTTCCTTTAGGGCTGGTGACTGAGGGAACAAAGAGCAAAAGCACCGTGATGGCACCAGAGGGCCTACAGTCGAACTTAGAGAGATGAAGTATCGGGAAACTTTTCATTCATTGTACACTCCACCTTGTGAGCCTGGCATTTGTGTACACTGGACCTTCCGCAACCCTGTGTCCTACTATCTTCAGGATCTACCGCTTCCCAGTGAGAAAAAGAGGAAAAGTCGATGAAGACTGCAGTTATGTTTCTACCTACTTTAGAAATGAAATAAAGTAACTTGCTTTCACACAGACACTGAAGCAACGACATAATACTCAAAAACATCATTAACCAAAGGTGGTGGCTCAAAGAGGGATTTTTCCTGCAAGTGCCATGCTGTCACTTGATTTGGAATTTGGCTTGTTTTGCTTTTCCATTCCAGACTGGCTTCACATCTGTGAGACTGGTGGGCATGTCACATACTGCCACACGGATCCACCTTAACCAGGCTGGAGCGCAACCACGGCCATGACCTATCTGAGCGGTTTGACCACGGAAATGCCTGGTGTTGGCCTCTACTAACAGTCTCTGCCAGGACTTACCCAGCCCAGCCCCAGGACAGACAGTGCCCTGTGCCACCGCACACGCAGCTCCAAGTCACACCACTGAGAACCAGAATGGGGATTAGGATCACTGGCCACTGGGAAAAATCTCTTTGGCCACATTTATTGCAGAATCAACCTTTCATCTCCTCTCAGAAATAAGTGAATTGAGCTGATGTAGAATGAAGAATAAAGAAAATAATGTACATTAGGATAATGGAGTGGCTGATCTTCTTAAGCCTCTATTTTTCATGAACTACCTGCTTTCAGATTGAAAAGGTTAAGATTAATAGTCAGCTATTCCCCTGAAGCAAACAGGACTGTAGCCCATTTCTACTTCTTTAAATATGCTCAAGGACCTGGATCCATGTCACTCAGTCCACCGTATCTTAGAAGCCTGAACATGCACATGACCCATTAACCCATGGAAGATCTTTCTCAAGGCCAGCCTTCCTCTGTACCACACCCCCATGCCCCCACTTTCTGCACTGAGGTGGAAAAGCTGATGTGGGGACTCCTGAAGAGGCTGCCCAGCATGTGCACCTCTCCTGATGTGCTACCCACCTGGTGGGTGGGCTGGAGGGGGCTGCAGTCCATGACCTGCCCTCTTAGTGCCCACGGCTGCACAGACCAATACTGTAACCACATGGAACTAATAACATCACACACAATAAGGCAGGAACATCTGGAAATACCACCACTTTGACTGAGAGCAAGATCTATCTATACTAAAACCCCAATTCTGCCCTGAGATCAATCCAGTGATCTCAAAAAGTCTCATTCGCTTATATTCCTTCCCAGAGGGAAACTTTCTTCATTGACACAAAGCTGTGTACATTCTGTGCTCTTGTGGTCTCTCTATTCTGCCAATAAATGGGAAATTTCCCATTTCATCTCTTTCTTCCCCTGAGCCAAAGAAACAATCCCATTGGGAGAGCCACCATTAGTCAAATGAACTTCTTTATGCTAGCATAGTTGATGATCATAGTATTCTTAAAGTATTTTTCCATTTCCATTAGCAGGAATTCTTCCTCTCCCATTGCAGCAATTAAAACATATTAGGGAGTTGGCATGCTTTTATGGTGTCCATTATCTACACACAGTGAAATCAGTCACACTGTTACCACCAGCAGTTGAACCAATAACAAACCATCACAATGCGATGCTTGGAGATACTCATAACTCCTTGGAGATATTCAGAAGTCTTCTGGACGTGGTCCTGGTCAACAAGCTTTAGGTGGCCCTGCTGGAGCAGGCGGTTTGGACCAGGTGACCTCCAGAGATGCCTTCCAACTTCAGCTCCTCTGTGACGCTAGGTTGAGTGCTGAATGTTATAATATTGCTAAAAACTCTTTGTGATACTGATAAACTAGTGTAAACAGCCTTCAGAAAGGAAAGCTAGCAAAAATCAGCAAAGGATGTTGACCATTAAGGATAAAAGAGACTTTGAGCTTCACTTCAAACTTGCACCAGCATAAATTCACAGTAAGTCTTTGGTTTATGGACTTGCACATGTGTAAAAAAGGAATCCAGTCCAAGTCCCATAGTTCTGAAATAAAGTGTCTCAAAGGTCAGTTAAATACAGCAATGTATGAGAAATCATTGTTGTGGAAAACTTCACTTGCAAGCCATTTCACACCTTGCCTACTTACATTATTTGCAGAAGAATTTAACTGCTTTTTTTTTTTTTTCCCACAAGGTGCTTCATTTACAAGTTTTACAAGCCCAAGCAATTCAAAATATTGTATCTGCATGCAGCTGTTTCCATCATGGTCAGAGCTATAAACACAGCTCTGATGTGGTGGGGTCATGGTCCTTCTTGCAAGTGAACTGTGATTCACTGGACAGCAACTTTGCCCTTCTTACAGCCTAGAAATTAGGATGGTAGAGGTATAAATTTGCCTTTAGGTAAGAAATATTAAAATTCAGGGAGTGGTGACCTCTGAAATAGAGAGGTAATATGCCTTTTACAGAAATTTCCGAATTTACTCTCCCAAATTTACATCTATAAAATACCTACTCAAATGATAGGAAAAATGTACTGAAATAACACAACACACGGTGTAATCTGGCTCTAGGGAGAGCACTGATGTGTCTCAGAGCTTGTTTCCAAGGTGGGCATGTTCCCTACAGTTGTCCCATTGAGGTTGTTACGTAACAGCTAAAATACACCTCTGAACAGAGAAAATCAGTAGACTGCTATCGTAGCTCAGATATTTGGAACTTAGCAGAGCTTAGAAGCTACTTCCATGCTTTTATCCTTTGCAGAGAAAAGGTTGTCGTGGGATTTAACTAAACCTCAGCACAATTCTTCACTGTCTTATTGCCTCACCAGGTACTTTAGCGTGATATAAGCACAAAGAAAGCCAAATAAAACCCACAGCCAACTCCTCCTCAGTAAGGTACACAGGATACAGCTCCGTTGCCGCTGCTGATGACAAAGGATGCACAGACCAGATGCCTAATGGCACAGGAGAGAGGAAAAGAGCCTGTGCTAGCCATGGCACGGCTGTAGTTGGCTCTGGCCCTGGAAGGGTTAAGTGCTTTGTGGCGAGGTAGGACAAACTTCACTTAAACTCAATTCTGTGGCCAGCCCGATTGTTTTGACACCTGCACTATGTGAGGGATGGCATGGTCTCCTTTGTGGTGCATAATGACACATCTTCATTATTGTTCTAATACTCTGAAAAAAAAAAAAATCCCTAATCTTTCTGTGGTGCCAGTGACTGTAACAATGCCGGGACGTTTTATTTTCCTCCTTGCTCTCTCTTTCCCTTAACCCGCTATTGTTGCCATAGCCACGATGGTGCAGTACTGCTGGTTCGGGGAAGTTTCTGTACTGTACCGCCCTGAGCTTATTGTTTAAATCTGTATTATTCAACTGTTCTGAAGATTTACATTTTTAATGGCTCATTTATGTAATCCCATAAATAAAGTAGCAGAAAAGCATCCCACACAAATGAGTGAATTGGGGTTTGAAAAAAGCTGCTGAAGCAGGTCACTCAGGGTCTCAGCTGCGGGGCCTTGATTGGTATCAGCGATATAACCACTGTGGCAATGGACTTAAGACCACCCAGTCAGCCCCAAAATGGTGCATTACCAGGGAATAGTGGAATGGTGCTATAGTTCAATCTCCCCTATTTAACAGGGAGCAGAGTTCTGCTGCAAAAACCATTTCAGCCTCAGACTCATTTACCTTATTGCTTTGACAGCTGCACCTCTCCCGCCTTAAAGTTTAGATGATTAGCTTTTCCCTCCTTGCAGCTGATGGCGATAGGGTTTTTTTTCTTAACCAGTATATTCCTGAAGGCTGATAAATTCCCTCTGAAGAGCCTGTGAATTCAAGCACCTGTCTGAAGAATTTGTTTTACAAACTGAGCACTGAGATGGAGACACATTCTAACAATTCTAAGCTTCTGCCCAGTGCTCCCCTTGCTGGCTCCCTCCCTGCACACAAATCCTTCATGAACTGTAAACCCTTTGAGAAGGGCAAGTCTATTCTATTAGTCGTGCTAATGAAAGATGGGGAAGATATTTTGCTTCCAGTCAGTTCTCACCCTTCAAAGTTGATTTTTGGTTGTTACCTCATAGAGCAGCCTCATAGCTGCTGCGCATTTGGGGTACTCTGCCTCGGGGCATCCACTGCAGCTCCTGAAGCATCCTGCTCTCCAGGACAGGTACCAGCAGCTGGCTGCGTGCTTGACACCTCACACCCTTACGCTACTCGGCTGAGCCAGTAGGAGAAACCCACCTAACCTCAGGCTTGTGACCCTGGCACAGCTTTGGATCCACCAGCAAGCCCCACCACAGAGGGTGCCAGGCTCAGCACAGGCAGCTTGCCTGGGGCTGCCCTGTTTAAGGCACTGCAGCCAGGCAGATGTGAGGTGGCATTCCTGGGGCTGAAGGATGACACTGATGTAACTGGGGAGAGCTGGTCCTCGGCACCTCAGCTGTGCCCTCATCACCTGGACAGCCTGGGCTGCAGGGGAGCTCAGATCACAGCAAGACGGGGTAGCTGGGGCAGAGGGACAAGCCGGACAAATGGACAAAGGACCGGTACTCCTCATCACCCCAAAAGCTCTTCTGGGGATCCCAGCTGGCACAGCACATTTGGAGGACAGTTTGCTCTGCTATCCCCTCCAGGTGAACACCCCTGCAGCTGCAGCAGGGAAGCTTGGCAGAGGCACGATATAGTGCCATAGTGAGCACCTACCCCGAGGGCCTGCCATGGCCCACCTCCCAAATAGTGCCAACAGGTAACAGTGGGCACCATCCTTCCCCTGGCAGCCAGGCCAGGCCCTCACTGCGCTGGTCCCACACATTCCCTCCTCCAGGAGAGCTGTGGGAGCGCACAGCTGTGAAGACAATGCCATCCATCCTCTTCCCAAGGCCGTCAGGACAAGTGCCAGCCGAGGCACTGACTGGAGGACAGACAAGCACCACACAGCCAGAGCTGGAGCGACGTGCCCCATCCACAATACCTGGTCTGCTGGTACTGAGGCACACCAACGCTTTCCTCCCCACACACAAATGTTTCTGATGCAAAGAACAAGATGTTTTCCCCTAATTCCAAAGCAAAGCGGCTCTTCACAGAGGTGTATGCCTGTGGGAAGCTCTGCTGGCAGATAAACCACAGGCGAGGGGCAGCCGGACAATAGCCCTTCCTCAGTTTACCTGCTGGATCTTGTTCTGCCTGGCTGCATGGAGCGGAGTCAAAGGAAGCTGCTCGGAGGCAGGGAGCAGGCAGCCAAACAAAGGCAGGGAGAATACCAGCCAGCCCAAAGGAACAGTGGGGAAGCTGGTAATTGGGCCGTGTGTGTTTGGCTTTCACCAGGCTAGCAGGTTTGTTTTTCCCAGGCTGGAGCCTAGACTGAAAGAGACACGAAATTATTAAAGAACTCAACCTAGAAAGGAGAAAAAAAAGGAAAAAATGTTAGCAGCAGTGGCTGGAGGTGAATCTCAAGTAATGGGAGTGCGGTGGGGGCTCTCTGTTCCTTTCCAAGGGCATAGATGCCTGGGAAATTATATTCAATGGCAAAGAAAAATGAAGTTTAGATAAAATTCATTCCAGTTGACTTTTATTGCTAGTTTAACTCATTTCTTAGACAGCCGGGAGCTTACTGGGCAGGATGCAATAGGTCCTGCTACAGAAAGGTAGAGCTGTGCCTTCCTGGTCCCTTTCTTGTTGCAAGAAGTTTCCCGCAGAGATCCAAGTCTAAATGAGACCTGTTGATGAGGCAGACTCAAGAGCCACCCTCAGGGATTCCCCCACAGTGGGGCTGATCCTCAGTCCTTTTGCCAGGCAGACACTGCAAGGAGCTGTACATCTACCTGCAGGTCTGTAGCCCTTCGGGCAGGCAGGATGCGTGCAGGAGCTCAGCGCAGCAGAACTTCCCTGATTCACGCCAGATGGGGGTTTACCCATCGACACAGTACCAGCCACTTCCCCAGGAGCCTATGCTTTCTCACAGAGGTTTATTTAACCACACTGACTCAGGCGCTTGACATGAAGGAGGTCTTTCAAACAGCCATGCCACACACAGCACCTTGCTGGAGTCCTCAGGGAGGTAGGTGGAGAGCCAGAGCATGGGAGACTTCACCCACCTCTCCTTGGGGCATCCCCCAACTTAGTAAATGGACACGAGGAGAGAGAAGGGGATAACAATGCAAACTTTTCTAGACGACACATATTCTGTTCTCCAGGGACTTAGCAAGTGCCTTCTCTGCATGGAGGGGCTCAGAGAGGTACTGACCGCACAGCACTGCCTCGAGGAGCAGTGTCTGCTAACCTGGTAGGTAGAGAAAACTGTATTTGAATATAATATACAGAATTAAGACAAGGTAACAGCTCATGTAAGGCCTTGGTTTTCCTTCATGTGTTATACTCCTTAGTAGTCTTACTATTGAACTTAAACAACAGCTCATTACCAGCAACTGGCAGATGCTGCTGGTCCTGATGGATAAGCTGCTTGCTGGCATTTTTCTTTGAGAAATTTTAAATGACTAGCATCAGGCAAACTTTCATCCCTCGTGTGGTGCTTTAAAAGACACAGGCAATTCCTTTCCAGGAAAAGCTGGAGAAATCAGAAGACAGAGTCTCAAGCAGATCAGAATGCTCACTCATGTTTCCTGAAACCAGACTTTGGTTGTATTTACACAACTGATATTGAGATATCACTCAATTGATATTGAGTGTCACACTGCTGCTGTAAGCACTTTCTGCGGGCAAAATTTTTAAGGCTTTCTTCTAATCAGAGCTATGTGCTCTTTAACATTTAGTCTTATTTCCTATTGACAGCCACTAAAACAAAGTGTATATTAATGCACACAGGAGTTTCATTCATAGATGGTAAGCTACAACAGGATTATTTGCAAGTGCAAAGATCACTCACATGAATAAAGATTTGGTGGATCAGTGACTCCACTGGTAAAATGACTAAAATCCTTCTCCAAACACAATCCAGATATGTTTTCTTGCTACTTATCCAAGCAAGTCTGCTTTTGTGTTGTTCCAGCTTAATTAACTGAAAGCACATAATTATTAGAGAGAGCTTCGATGGGACAGGAGAGGAAACATGCTTCTCGGTGATCAACTTGCAGCCACAACAAAAAAAAACCCCAAACCAGTTCTGTGCAGGAAAAGCAACCCCCTCCTGCTACATTATTCCATTGATCTACAAACATTTACATCTCCTTTGTTAACTTGTTTTCTGTAGAAATTTCATGATCACTAAGGAGCACTCTTTCAACTGCACCTCAAGAAACTTCTGGTTCAGACTGATCCAGTCTAAAAAAGAGGGTGTGTTTTTGCCTTTAAGTCGTGTTATACATGAAATCTGTTGGGCTTTTCTTGGACCTTCACGATTCATTGTAAATAATTCAAATTGGATTTACAAAAGAGAAGAGGCTGTACAATGAATGTAAGAACTGCATGTTACTATCTCTCCGACTGTCAAAACTAACAAAAGCGCTTCAAGAAGGCTACATAAAATGTTTCCTCCTCTTTCACATTGTTTTCTGATCTACATTCAGTACCAGATTGATGAAAACGAACATTTGGCGGATTTCTATCCAACATAATAATAAAGTCTAATGAGCAAATTGTTCTGGCTATGGCAAGAGAGCAGTCTCACCTGAATAAACTTTATCCACATAATGTGCACTGAAACTAAATATAGACAACACTGGTAGCTCACAGATAACAAGAAGTACCTGTGAAGTACCACAGCAGCAACACTAAAGGAAGGTGCCTTCCCTTCCCACGGGAGTAACTAGGGCAGCTGAGACCAAGAACATACTATTTATTCATGTATTTATTAAAGGACTGGGCACTTTTACAAGTAACAAGTATACAGCAGTTAGTGACACATTTGGAAAAGTCACGTCCAAGTCTTAATTTTCAGGGTTAAATCCTATCTTTAGGATGCCTTATAAACATGATGCTAGTGCTGCACAATATGAGCGACTGCAGACAAAATACAAACCTGGCTTTGTGCACCCAAATTCTTATTAAAGAAGTAATCACTGTGCTTCCTTCCAAGTTTACTGTGATTCTATAAAGAGCTGCTTTAAGAACAGTTAATGAGCAGCAGAGGATTTTGTGTTTATTAAGTACACCTACGAAAGACAGCATTCAAAGATGGAATTAACCAATGCAAGATTGATAATTCGTGTATATTCTGTAAGTCAGAAAAATGTGGAATTAAATCTGAACCTACCACCACCACCACCGCTGATAAAAACAAGCTTTCTCCAGTTATCAGTGCAGGTCATGTCGGATCCTTCAGCTGAGCATTTCCAGTATGCAAGCATTATCAGCAATCCAGACTAATTTTGAGAGCATGCTCTAATCAGTTTCCCTACCTGAAAGCTTGGCATAAATTAATATAGCATCAACAACAGCCCTTATCCCAAAGTGGTGTTTGAAGGCCTGAGAGCTGAAAGCTCTCAGGACAGCATATACCAGCAGAAGAGAGAACAGCAAGAATTCACAAAAATTTGTTCTGTGGAACATCTCCAGTCCAAATCCTGACCAATGGTGAGATGAATTCTCTGCTTCAAAGTCATACCCATCCAGCATTGTCACTGCAGCAGAACGCAGCCAGTATTATAGCTGCTGTCCTTCCAAAAAGGATTATTAAGGAGTACGCAACCAGCAATCAGCAAAATAAGGACTGCAAACATCATGTTTTTATTTAAAAAGAAGACGGTCCTTACATGCTCCAAAGACACTACTTTTTCATTGATCCCACTTAAATAATTGTAAATTTTACCAAAAGGCTGAGAGTTCTATTTCAGTGCTGTGGGTCTTGCAGGGAAATAGAGGACCTGTGCATAACTCCCCATGGGAAATGTCAAAGTATCCCACTTCATCGGATATGCTGACCCTGGCAGTCTCCAGAGGGCTGGACGCCAGTATCACCACCTTCCCACTACTCAGAAGAGCAATTCCCAGCTCATGAACCACAATCCAGCCAGAGCAGAGCTCCTCCCAAGTCGCAGCTGACAGGAGCTCTCCGAGAGGCAGGTGAGCGCAGAGGCGAGGTGCGCACGTGCCTATAGGTGGCACTCTTGCTCTGACTCAACACGGAAGGGACACGGAACCCCGGTCCTCCCGTCCCTTGGAGGAGAAAGGCACATCTCACTTAAGAAACCCATTAAAAACATTAATTCCACGGGGCACTTTCAATGAACATTTTCGATTTTATTGTCAACACACTCAAAAACAAAACTATGTTGAAAACAATTATTTCTGAGAACAGTAAAATACAAAGTATTTCACACAGAAGTTTGTTATTGTAACACAAACAGAAGTGAGACGTAGAATATGCCAATGTGTATTATTTGTGCTCACAGTCACAAGTTTAAAAACTGTCCCACTATAGAATTGTCACACAGGCTTGGAAAGTGAGCATTTGACTGTTTAAGCATCACCTCTGCATTTCTAGTATTACATATTTCCTGGGAAACTTTCTAGCAGTAGACAGAGAACGTTAAAGTTTTGTCTTCAGGGTTTGTTTTGAAAGCACCGTGACAACAGACTGTTCAAACTACTTCCTTACAGAGGGAAGTCTAAACAGAGACAATTATTGCAGTTGCAGCTTTTTAGGGGTAATGATTATTGTTATCTATGATAGGTTTGTGAATATATATTAACAAGCAAAATCAATATTTTCCGGCAGTCGCTCCTGGAAAGCAAAACCAGCATTGCCCATTTTAAATTTGTTCTTTTTATATTAAAGAAAGCAATCTCATATATTCTATACAAAATGCATACACTTGGCCAGACACTGACCAGCTTTCTCTTCTTCTACATTCTAGCCCAAATAAGCAAAACTTCCTTATTGGTTAGCAGCAAAGAAGTTCTGCAAACTTCACGCAATAAATAGAATTCTGCTTAATTTAAATTTATTTCCAGAAGAGTGACATGACTAAATGATTTGTATTAGACAGTGACACACATATCACGCTCCGTCACCAAGACCCTAAGTTTAGTCAGAAGGGGAGAGAGGAATGGAGTAGAGGGAATGTCTGTTCTAAAACAACTGAAAGTTTTATGCTGTACTTTGCTTTTCCCTCAAAGGTCCCAAAGAAAAGTTTCTAAAACTACCTCAAGGTTACTTCTCACACAGGCAACTTGGTTCAAAACTCAGGTTTGAACATCAGCTCTTCTTGAAAAACTGAGACACCCCTGCTTTCCTATACTTAATGACATTCCTGACTTGTAACAACACATACTTGTCACTCTCCTCATCGCTTGCTTGATCGCTTTTCATGTTTATCCTTTGTGTGCTGGCTCCTGCTTTGGTGTCTTGGAGGAGAGTAGCTGACTCTCCTTCTGGACTGAAAGCTGGGCGTATATGGGTGAATTCTGCGTTTCTTTGGTTTTTCTTCTTTCCTGCTTTTGTTTGGCTCAGATTCCTTATTGTCTTCCTTTTGCTCACGCTCCTGGTCTTGTTCTTTTTGAGATGCCAACGTGTTTTTGATGGTATTAATAAGAAATCTTTTATTTGTACCAGCGAGAGGACATTTCAACCTGTAAAGACATTTAAAAGTGATCAAAAGACAAGGTAAAAACATCCCAAAACAAGTCTGAGATTTTAACTTCAGTGATTTTAAGACAGGTTTGTGATTTTGGCTTTCCTTGCATGCCACCTAGTGTAAACTCTCAGTACAGAAAAATAAGTTCCAGATTATCTCCATTCTCCTTTTGTCTTACTCTTTATGGGAAGAAAATTATTTTACTTCAACGCAGTGAAAATCCATGTGATTTTCACAAGGTAGTGTGTGCAGGGGGAAGCAAAGGATGACAACATATTTTAAGGTTGATGAGGGACCTAATTTAGGTATTCAGAAATCAAACATTTAGCAACATGTTCTAAATCAAACTGGAATGGTTTACAGAGATCACGATCTTCTAAAGTCAGCATTATCTAGTGAACTGTGATATTCAGAAAGCAAGATACACGTGAATGAAGAACCCAAATAGCTATAGCATAAATATATACATGAGACATACTAATTTGAACTTATACTTAGCAACCACCAAAGTGTTTTATTTCTTTTTCTTAAATAGTAAAGATACTTATCCAATTATTTTCCTTCTTTTTTTACTTTGTCCTCTCGCAGCTTAACACTCTTGCACATAGTTTATCAGCTAGTTTTAGTAAACAAGTATTGTAAATTTCATTTATTTTGTTGGTATCAGCTGTACTCTACTTATTCCCAATATTTCATCTCTTAAAGAATGGAATAAGAAAAACCAAGTTTGAATATGTCCCTACAGAAAGCAGAAATCACTGTGAAGGCTTTGTTTATATTTTGAGTCACTGTGGTGTTTGTCTTCACAACATTTTTGAGACAAGTTATGGGATTGCTTTTTAAAAGTACGAGCTATTAGAGATCACAGCCACTTACTGAATCAACCACAGAGTCACAGAATCCTAACACCACAATGTTAAGATCATCTATTCTATTAAAATATTTTGCGTAAATGTAGAAACTATACCCTAACTACTCAAAAACCTTTGACACCTCTAAACAATGAGCTATCAGAACAACAAGCAAACTGCAACAAAGATCACATATGATCATTTAGCACACTTCATGACTTAACTGGATATGGAATTTACCATGGTGTTTGGCTTCAGGTCTGCCTACTAAGCATTCCTGACAATTGTTCTTGTCCTAAATCCTTGAAGAACTTAGGAGAGCAATTTTAGAAGTATACAGCCACGCTGTTTTATTTTCACTAGGTATTTTCTGACACACTTCTATTGCATAGAATGTTAGAATTTTCTAAACTTTCTTCATATAAATCTACACTATTTTTCTCAAATCTGGGTTTTAAATAAATAATATCTTTAATCTAGTATAAGTCTTTTGTAAATTAGGGAAACTATTTATCCATTACTGAGTGAAAACACAAGGGTAATAAATGTCAGTAGAACAGGGTTTCTACTTCAAGCTACACCACCTATGAACACGGTGCAGAACATGCCATGGCACAGATTACACTCAAGACATAACACAAACCAGCCAACATTTAGGTCCTCTGTCTGTCTTATGAGTGCATTAAACTATTGTACCTCAGCATTTCCCAGGAAGGAGGGCAGCTTTCTCTAGGCTGCATCCAGGCAAAAACTATTTCACATTTGTTCTTCCTCTTGCTTTTTCTTAAGAGCTAATGCACTGACTTAAGCACTAATAGATATAATGCTAGAATGAGACAGTCAATCTGCCTTAAATAAATTCATCTGGCTGAAGCATTTATTTCTTTTTGACACTGTAAGTGCTGCCTGAGCTATACTAAGAATGAAAATTGATGAGAAATGCAGGACTTGAGAGTCAGCTAAGAGATGCCATTAATTTACCATCATACGGTGACTAAAGTGAGCCACCAGGCTTTCATGGAGCAGCAGTAAGAAGAGAAGCACTAAAGAAAAACATTAGTTCTTAGTTTTATTGACCTCAGATTTCAAAGCAAATTCTGCCTTTAAATCTTCAAGCAAATGAGATGTATGGCATGTGCTACATTACACGCACACACACACGTGCACATGTTTACATATAACCATGGTATACATGGAACTGTGAAGATTAAAAGTGAACTGTATTAATCCACTGGGATCTTTGAGAGCATCTCTAATGGTGAGAAAATTGACATCTCCAAAGACCAGCCTTGGGTTTGCTGTAGGGTCTGATCCTGCAGTGCTCAGGTCACAAATAGATTTGCCCTCGGTGTGAGTTCTGAAGGGCTGGGAGGCAATCTCAGCCTGGGCACGGTGGAACACAATACTGCTGTGACCAGCAAACAGTGCCACAGAACTGATTTGAGAAGCTTTGCCTTAAAACAAAACAAATCAACCAATGAACAAAAAGAACAACAAAGACATGTTAAAAGAACATTAAAGTTCTGAATTGAAATGTGCCCCAAGCAGGGCTGCAGGGGGGACTGAGGCAAGCACACAAACTGCAGTGCTAGAGCCACCCTGTCTACCAGACCCCAGTTCTGTAGCAGGGTATTCACCCATTTTAAGGATCACTTTTTGCTTTCTGTGCTCCAAAAGCCAGGCTAAACTATTCTCACCGACAGAATCTTGTCTCCCTCCACAAATAAATCTCACGCTCCCCAAGATGTCTCCACTATGCAATAACCAAGACAATGCAACGCATTGCATTTTGACAATGATAGTGCCTTTTGAGAAAAAAAATTAAATCTGTCATTGTGAACATAGGTCAAATCTCAACCCTATTTTTGACCCTTTAAGCCAACTTCTGTGCAGTAGCACAGAATTTCCAACCAGTGCCTGTCATCCAGTGCAGCGGTGCAGTTCAGCACAGAAATGTACCATACAAGTTCTTAACAGTAAAAACATGCTGACACCATTTGAGACACAAGAGCACAGAGCCATGTGCCACAGTCTTGTCTCTGCTGAGTAACTGGACATACCAAACAGCCTCAACAAACAGAACAAAGCCCCTCTTTCCAAGAAAAAAGTTCACTATGGATGAACTGACAAGTACATTTCTACCTCTCCTAAACTGCCATAGAAAATATCTTATTTCAATAGAAGAGTGACTGAAGGGAGGGGGGGAAGCAGCTAGAGATTGTTTTGCCAAACCAACTAATCTATGCTGTTACCCTGTCATGGGGGACCTTACAAAAGAGGATGCCTCAGAAGACACTGAAAGCTTTGAAATATGGTCTTGGCAGCCAGGTGCAGCTGGCAGGACTCTGTAGGATCATAGAATCACCTGTTTTGGAAAGGACCTTAAAGATCACCGAGTTCCAACCCTGCAGACAGTGACACCTTTCACTAGACGGCCTTGCTCAGAGCTCCATCCTACCTGGCCTTAAACACTTCCAGAGATGGGGCATCCACAGCTTCTCTGGGCAATCTGTTCCAGTGATAACTTGACTTGGGATGTGCCCTGATTACAAGATTTTAACGTATTTACTTTGCAATCTCTATCTGTACCCTGCTTCTCCTCCTCCTCCTATTCAAATGAAAGATGAGGGGAATCACATTGCAGTGTTTCTGCACAGTCACACAACACCCATTCAAAGACAAAATGCAACACAGCACTTCACAGTTCCGGTACCCTCATCATCATCATCATTCTGCATTCTGCTGTACTTCTAACAGATTTGGTATTGAACAGAAAGCTATCTATAGAAGGAAAGTGATTTTAGGATTGCTTTACAAAAAACAGAGTTAAAAATAATTTAATGCTTCCAAAACTTTTTTTGTTGTAATTTCAGCTGCTCTTACAATGCAGAGCTGAACAAACCATCCAAAAATATCCCGTTTTCCAGTTCTTACTTTACATAAGCTTTTCAAGTAAGACGATAAGCTACATTTGATTTAGCTTTACCTCACATTATCAGCATCCTTGAAGATCAGACCTATACACTGGAAAAAAGGGCCTCTAGAACTTTTTTCACACAGTAACTTTTGTGGCATTTTAACTGCCTTTCTTGGTTAAAGGAGAACAACTGCTTAAAATGGGATCTAACTTCACTGCTATAAAGAACCTTATGGATTATCTACATAGAACCAAAAGAAGCAATTAAGGGAAGCTGAACTTTTGGCTTCATTTTAACCAGACACAATGGAAACCCCCGAATATCCTATTCCATCTACGTCCAATAGCCCCTGATGAAACAAAGAAATTTATCTAACCATTTCAAATGTTCTTACACTATTTGTCCACAACTCCTCACCCTGGATCCAACTGATCCTCCAAATGTTACTTCTGCTCTTCAAATGTTACAGCTGCTCTGATGTCTTTTCTCATCTCAAAGGTTCCAGCATCACAGCATCATCACTAGGATTCGGCCACAGATTCTGCTCTCTTCTGATCAACATTTCCAGGATTAAGACACCTTCAGAAGAGGGTTCTTCCTTACCCTTCTCTCACACATTTCCTTATTTGTGATTAGCTGTACTAATGCTTGAGCCAGATACATCAGCAGCAGGACCTACATCATGTGTTATCATAAGGATGCAGGAGACCCCCCAACAATAATCACCACGGCCACAGAGTACATACAAAAGGAACACTGCAGGAACTAGAAATACTGCATTGCTGAATGAAATCTATAAGTGAGAATATCCAGTATTTCTTGGATTCATTCACCATGGACCTACACAGTGCCTATCTGAGCAGCCCTGAGAGTATGGAGGCCAGTGAGCTGAGACTCTTAACCAGCTAAGAGATCATGCAGCCCACTGGCAATACTGACAGCTGCTCCATGCCCAAAGAGTCTCAGAGCATTTCCCGTCCCGCACAAACTCTTGGCCAATATCACTGCCAACCTCCCTGCTGGTTACTTGTCCCTAACAGGGACAAGCCTTTCTTCCACTAGCCTCTAACCCATACAGGTTGCAGCACCTGCCCGTGTCATCCACATTAAACTTGTAAGACAATGTAACACCAGCAAAACATTCCCAAACTGGAAGAAATACAAACAACACTGTCCTGTATTTCAAGGCTCAGTCTTTGTATGACAGACTGAGCTACAGGTTGACTGCTTCATTCATTTTTTCTGTACCTGTCAGCTAAGCTAGCTTGGATACTTGTATTTTAGGCTCCAGCAACAGCTGACTATCCATCTCCAACGATGAGACAGCAAAAGGTTAGGCAGGGGTGCTTGGGGAACTTTTTCAAACAGTGTACTCAAGCTATGGAGAACTAATCACCCTGGACAGTAACAGAGCAATGGCTTGAACCTGAAAGCAGTCCCAAAACAGTGTTCAGAGGCTTTCTGGCCAAGGTTTTGCTGCCATCAACATCCACCAGGAGACACTACTCCTTTGAAATGGTATGCACAATATAGTCACCCCACCCAGGAATGCCACTTCTCCATACACCTCCCTTTGACCAACTTCTGTCAAATGCCACTGACTCCAGAAATGTCTTTCCCAGTATTCAACAGCTGCTGGAGAGCAACATAAACTGGAATCAGTGAAGTAGGAGCAGTAGTAGCCTCTGCTTCTCCTTACCCAAAGACAGATGGCAGAACAAATCTTTTCTTCATGGGCCGAGCTGCTTCAACTTTCCAGTGCCAATGCAGGACTGATGGCCTTACACTAGATGTCTCCAGGGTTTGTGCATCTCTTCTCCAGGACTCCTCTGACAAAGGGCTGAGGAATCCCAGAAGTCCTCATGAAACACACCTGCAAGCATTTTGAGTTTGGCAAGGAAGGAAGGTTTTGCGTTTTACCTGTTAACACTGTGCTTTCAGACAAGTTGATGATGACCACCTTGCCTTTGCTTCTATCAGTTATGATTTCCTGGATCTGATCTACTAACATACATTTTCATGAACTAACTTTTCTGCTCATTTCATATGCTATCCACAGAGCTCTGAGCAGCAGTTACCTTCTCCTCAGTAGTTTACACCTTGCAAGGTTACATGTCAGTCCTGGATGTAATCTCTGAAGCCCTTCAGGATTTACTTTGTTCCAGGATCAGTTACACTTGATAGCATTTTGCTGGAGTGTGATACTCAACTGAGCATAGTTACGTTTTCTTCCAAATATCTTACCCATTTTATCTCCCACATCTATATGCAATACCTAGCTGTTAGGCCAGTTTGGAAGCACCAGAACAGTGTAACAGGGCATAAAAATATTGAAGAGGTGAGAGCAGTGGCAGCTTGCAGCTGCTGTTCTCTCTGCTGTGCCTGCAGAACTGAACAGCAAAGACTTACTGGGAGTCTGCCTTTGGGGGGCTTTATACTTGCCTTACAGCCACACACGCCAGCCGTACACTAGCCTATGCCAAACCCTACAGCAGCAGATTTGTCACAAATGGGATTACTACCAGTCTCTCTAAGGATAAATTCAGTGAGGTAAAAACCCCTGGAGATGCATTACATACAAAGAAATCATCTCTGAGAGCGTGATATCCCGAGCTGCAGAAGAAGCACCTTGAAGAAGGTGCTACAGAGCATATTCAGAAACAAAGGTATTCAGCAAAGCACTTCCTAGGCACCGGGTATGGGCCACTGATGGAGACAGGGCACTGCACTTTGTTTGACCCGGTATAGCTGTTCTCATGTACCTCTGCAGTCCTCAGAAAGTGCTTCAACAGCCTCAGCTCAGGATATCACCACGCCAATCCCTATGTCCCTCTGCCTGAAGCCTTCTTGACAATCCTTTCCTCCTACAACTTTAACAGAACCCTGGCCTAGCCAGACACCATTAATCTGCAACTGCTCTGAAGAACAGGCCACCCTTGGCTATCCCATCTCCTGGAAGGTCTCGGGCATCAGGCTTCAGCAAACTGCATCCCGAGCTGATCATCAGAGCCAGCTGAACAGGACCACTACCCTTTTACAAACAAGGAATAAGAAGGAGCCACACTCAGGAGCAGATGCCCATACACTCTCCTGGCAGGTATTCCACTCTGAACAAGTGGCAGCAAAATTGTATCTCCCTGCAGAAATCTTTAGTTTCCGTATCTGGAATCAACTTGCAAATTCACAGTAACTGATGCATGCAACACTTCACGGTGTTAATTATGTGCACTGGCCACGTGGCTAGGCTGACAGGGTCAAAGCACGGTGGATCAGTGCAGCTATAGCCACTCTGGGGGATTAAACCAATTAAGCTATTTTAACAGAAAGGGTATGAACTGCATCCCTAGAAGAAATACTGAGTAAAACATACAGAAAACCCCAAACCTGTTTGAAAACATAAAGGAGTAACTTTTTTTTTTCAGCAAGGCACTATATTAATCTCTTCAGAGCTACTAAAACAAACAGGCAACTGAGCTGAGAACTTCATGAACAGTGCAGGCTTATCTCTTACTACTGTTGATGGAGGAAGCCAAACCTTATCTACAAGTGCGTTTAGTGCAGTCAACTGGTGCACTACTTGCGTGAACATCCCTAGATCCAACAGCTTCTTATCAAAGTCACATACACTCCTTTATGATGAATGACTCTCCTCAGCATGTTATTACTTCTCTAATTACAATTACATGCATTACATTCCATGACAATCTAGCTGTAAAATCTGGAATACTGCATTGAAGAATTAATGCTATATTTCATTTAAGATTTAAATACTGTGATTCTTTTCCCAGTTACTATGCAAATTGGCCCCTGGGTTTTAGGGTTTTTTTAGTATTAAAAAGTAACCCTCTTCCAAAACTGGATTATACTTTTGAGTTCAATGAGTTCATTTTTTGCTACAATTTACACATGAATTGTCCACTAAAGGATAGTGTGTTATTTTATTAGTATAAAGCTTTTGTTTTAAGTGAAAAGAATTCATAACCTGACAAAGAAACCTGAGTCCAACCCAGCAACATGTATGTAAGTGCATGCACAATGAAGATGACTGACATTTTAAAGACTCATGAGATTCCGACCCAAACTTTGCAATTCCATCTATTATAAGAACATATTCCAAATTTTCTAATTGCTTTGTCTTCGGCACATTCAGACAAGCAATTTCACACAGACAGAATTTACCTGAACTTTTTTCTTATTTAGACTGGAATTTTTGCCCAAATAAACATGTGGATGAAGACAAATTATTTAAACACGAAACACATAAAAAGGTAGAGACTTCTCTCACACATTAAATATAAGCTTTACTTTGGCATCAGTCGTAGCATTCATTTCCTTTTGGCACAACTTACCAACCCATAGCTCCCATTGTTTCAGCTCTGGTTCTCCCACGTTTTGCCTCTTTAAGTAACTCTTCCACAGCCTTCCTAAATAAGAGAAAAAGAAAAAGGTCACCACTTGTGGAACACAAGAACGTGCCACTTTATGCACTTGGGCAAATAAAGCAGATAGCTTTATTCACTGTAGTGAATCAAGCAATAAAGAAGCTACCAAAATCACATTGACTTTAAGACAATTCAGATTCCTATGCGCCAAGATTAAGAGAAACATTCTGAAATATTGAAACCAACTAAAGTTGTCGCAAATACAAAAACTGTAATACTGAATGAAGAACAGGGCCTGGGGCACTTCAAATCCTTTTTAAGCACACTTCTGACTGTGAGGACAAGTTGCATATCCCGTCATGCCAGAGGCACTCAAGGCAACCGAGTATCTCCCAGGTAAGCTATCATCTGTTGGAGATACCTGCTCCAAGAAGCCAAGTACAGCGTCAGCAACCTCACCAGCTACTGCTGCCTTCCCAGGTAAGAGAAGTGACGTGTCTGGGATGGCTACTTGCAAGAACACCAAAAAAAGGGGGCAAAACACAGGCTGTACCACTGGAACATGAGAGATGTTGCATACATAGATCTTCATCAAATTGCAGCAAAATTTATTTTTTCTCCAGCCCCAGAATTTGCTAAATGAGCATCTCGAGCTAGGTTATAGTGATAACGGCAGGAACACATGGCTTTTATAGAAGCTTGCCCTGAGCCTTCAAACAGCAATGTCAGACAAAGGTGAGGAAAAAGGGGAAGAAAGTGTCTGACTTTTAATTACCAGTTACCAAACTTGGTGATTCTCTTTCTGAGAAACCTGACTAAAAGATTAAAAGCCTGTCATTATTATTGTACTATAAAATCTGTCACAATTTATAATTGAAATAATAAACCAAAGAATCTGAGCTACAAAGCACTAATAAAACACACACATAGGTATTTTAAATAGCTATGATTCAGTTTTAGGGAAAACATCATCATAAATTAATATGGTGACACCAATTCTATTAACTTAGGTAGGAATTACACGCCTTTAAGTACTTGAGACTTTTTTTGTTATATCAAAGCTCAGACTGACTTGGCATCCATCTTAGCAGCCTTCTAGGTCCACACCTTCATCATCAACATTGTTTCCCAATATTGCTCTTTCAACACCACCCTCATTCACTGCACCTTTACAAAGCCCTTTCAGCTTGCACAGACAAATGAAATGCTCAGATCCTCTTTGAAATAATATGTTTCCACTCACTGAACTTATATCCTCTACACAAGTAAGCCAAAAGCTACGCAAACAAGTTTTTAGAATTTGCTTTTAGAGGCCTCGCGGGACTCCGCATTCCTCGCTCTCTTCATTTTTACAGCTTGGTTACAACACAAACAGTTCTGTGGCTGCCAGCTTCAATTCTAAGGGCAGCAGCATGAGCAAAGGGAATACAGCATGCAACTTTCACGTGAGAACCATCCAAACACTGGGGGACTGATAGGAGGGAAAATTAGGGACAGGGGCACATTTAAGAACCCTGTCATCAATCTGACATCTTTTATAGCAAGCACCACTTAAAACTTGCTGTGGCAATTATTTTTGGGCAATCAAGCTGCAGAATTACAGTAACATGAAGGTACAAGCAGTGATATTTTTATCTTCAAGAGTATGGTACAAGACTTATTTACATTTCTGAGGGATTAGACTTTTTCCTCTCTCTATATTCCAAGGTTACAGGCAAAGCTCCCATTGCATATATCCTAATAACCAGTATCACAAATGCATGTGTCAAAAGAACAGAATAATGTAAAAGGCTCCTAGCCAGGCAAAACGAGAAGTATTTTCAATTCCTCACTCAGGGGAAGAGCTTCATCATTTTTTTACAAAAGGTCAAATGGATAGACTGAAAAAATGAATAATTGGTAATAAAGAGGCATGCCTGATAGTTACAAGCAATGAGAGCACCATGTTATTACAGAGACCACCCAATGTTTGAGATTACAGATGACTGTCAGAAGAAGACAGATCATGCTGGATCTGACAGCCGAGAGGCCAGTCAGTCACAGCCCCATGTCCAGGCCCAACCAGTAGCAAGGCTGAAAATCTACTCCTAGGAGGTAGAGGCACACACCATGCACTTACACTGCTGGCCACATCAATCACAGACAGACACACAGGGCGCTCACACCGACAGCTTCATCCTGCTCTTTCTCCAGCCGGGTGTGGGAGCCCAAGACTTCAGCCCACTTGCGCTGCCGGTACAGACCATCATGCAGGGCTGACTGGGACACCCTGGTCCCCCAATATCCAACCCCACTGCAGTCTTGCCTGCAGAGACACACAGGCTCACATACATGTCTCACCCCTGACCCTACAGTCTCTCCAGCAGCTGACCAGGACTCCCTGGTGGCCCCAACAGCCAGCTCCTCCTGGCTCTTGGAGATACAAGCTCACGTTCCAGCTCTCTCCTTATTCACCCACTTATCAGCTATTCCAGCTTGATCCTCACCAGCAGCCACACGGTCCCTCATACACCCATACTTGCTCCAGTACTACAACACAGATAAACAGGTCCCCAATCCCACTTCAGGGGCTAACATTTGGTTTTACTCACTCCATGAAATGTCCCCAGCTGCCAGCACCCAGGCCTCCAGCCCAGGGTCCAAGCCCAACTGCTGGCATCCAAACCTTCACACGTTCCAGTTGCTGGCACCATGGACACACGGTCCCTCTGACCCACAGTCTGACTGCAGCTGCTAGCGCCGAGATGTACACCATCTCCCCTCAGAGTCCTTTACCCAAGAGAGAATTAGAAAGGAATTTAACTGGAAGACAGGACAGGCTGTGATGATTAGGCACAGGGCACAGCCAGACAAGAGTACCAACCAGCAGCCTATACACACATGACCAGATCTTTTTATCCCCTTGTTCCTCTATTATCCCACTCTCACTTATCCTCAAATCACTTGAATTTCCCGCTTTCCCTGTCTTTGGTTCCTTCCCTACACATCCCATAATAAGCCACCAGTGAATCAACACATACAGATAACCAGGGTGACAACCAAGCCACAGCTAAAATGTAAAGCATGGATTTCTTTCCTTACCTCACTAACACGGCTGGGCAACAGGGATGCACAGGGACACAGGCTCTGTTGGGCTCAGTTCATCCCAGTGGCCAGGGGAGCCCACTGCCCGCCCCAGTTTATCAAAGGGCCTCGCACACGTGCAGTTCATCATCTTGCTGTACTTTACATCATCTCTGGGCTTTTGATCTCTCTCTCCCAGCAGAAGGCTCAAACCTGTCTGTGAAAATGCCTCTTAAGTCTCTGATAACATTCATGTTATCTCTACAGCTCCGTCAAACCAGACAGAGTATAACCAGCAGCAGGCATAATATGTGAAGTTTTCCCACACTGGTATTCTTAGCATTCCCAGCTGCAACATCACTTGAGCAAAACTACTCACCCCCCCTTGCCAAATCTTCCATTTTTGACCCTTTCCTCCCAACATGCCACGCGTGATCACAAACTGCTTTTCTTCTGCATCCCATAACCCCTCCCACAACCCTATGCAGCAATGCCATCGAGTCCCAAAGATGCTCCAGCACTGACTCCTATTGATGGGTATCATGCCTGGAGGCCCAGGCTAACTCTTGGGATCAGCCCTGGAGTGGGAGGGGGGCCCAAAGAAGACATCCATTTCTCTCTGACCTTATTGTGGATTCTCACCCACCAGTGTGTCCCCATGCTCCTCTGGGCTCACGGAGATGGAGCTCTGATGGGCTGGTAATTCTTGGCATGGGCCTAGGAGAAGCCAGGACTGGGTGCTATTTGGGCCCATCCATCATGGTCTCTCTGTAGTCCTCGCTGGGAGCTTTTGGCACACAACCTAAAAAACTCTGCCATCTCCACCCACGCCATCATCTCATTAAAGATCCCAATGAGAACTTTAATGAAAATACATCTACTGGAATTGCTCCACAGCACACAGTCAGCTACAGAAGTGCACAGACCTGGAGGAGGAGGGCAGTGTTCATATTCAACATCTCCCAGTCGGAGAAGGGACATCTTTAACAAACACATCTTCATGAAAGCATTAATAACTGTTTGCAGTCTATTCCGCTACTATTCAAGCTCAAAGACCAAGCTCCTTCTCTACCACAATCGACAAAAATCACACTTAAGCCTACTTCCTGAGGCACTCTAGGTCCTGGCAGCAAGCTGCAAGCTCAGGAAAAACAATTAGCAATTTTTAAAATCAATTTTCTCAATGCATTTTTATGCTAACTATACAACTTATTTTTAACTGTGCATGGGACTAGAAATAGAAGTGAATGTTGGTATTCCAATTACAGCTGAATAATTAATATCAAGACCTTCAGTCAAACAAGTGACTGAAGACACTGACCGTGTTATTTAAAATTAACTCTCTCAACATTATTGAGCTGGTCCTATCTGCTCCCCCTTACTAAGAAAACTGATGAAAATGAAAGTCAGGAACAAAACCTAGGCCACAACTGCAAGAGCAAGAATGAGAAAAGGCACAAACACACCACAAGCTTCCTAACGTTTGTTCAAAGGCAAACACATTCCATATCGGGGACATGAACACTCTCATTCTTTGCTGATCAGATTTTGTAGTTATTTAAGTATTCTACTTGTCAATCTCGTGAGTGCTATTTGCAGTACATTTCTGTGCTGATATTCTCACCAGCCTGAGTAGTGAACACATCACTCCATTTCAAACATCAATCTTAGCTTGCAAACCCCTTCTTTTTTTTTTTTTTTTGCCAGGAGTATGGAATACTGAATCCTGACACTTGACTTTAACTGTTAAAATTACAGTTAAACAGTAAGAACCATCAGTTTTCTCCAAGGCACAAAGCTTGCTTGCTAAAAAGCATGGTTGGGCTGCCTGTGCAGCAAAAATATTAGATTATTGATTCTCAACTCAACTACAGGCCTCTCGTTACAGAATTATAGCGTTCTTTGTGATTCAGAGAAGCATCTCCTTAGGAAACACTTAATCCCAAGTAATGATGCTCTAAACGAGCCTGGCAGGCACTTCTAATAAAGTATGATATCCAAGGTTGAGAAATATTTGTAGCTACTGAAAGACGGAATGGATTATGGATGGATTTGGACACACAGAATAACAAAGCTACTTCCTCTGTACTTGAAGAGAAACGATGCACCTTCTGTGCTTCAAATACACAGAACCACCATGACAGCAATTTTTTTAGGAGAGGGGGAAGAATTTGTTTTTTGGTTTTTTTTTTAGATAGGAATGAAAATGGTGAGCTCCATAATAGCCCAGTGGATATTGAGTTGAAATAAACTAGGAAAAGCACACACAGGTACTTGCAGAGGAAAGAAACTGAACAGCTCCTACTAGCTGGTTTGCAACTTCTTTCACCTCCTTCTTGGGTCATAACTTCGCAATACCATTCATTATATGTTAACAGAATTTAGGATTTTCTTAAGAATCACATGGAACCTGAAGGCTCAGGGTCTTCACTGACATACCAGCAAGTTCACAGGAGAAAAATCTCAGTTCATACTTCCATCAAAGGTTTTGGGCGAGATGGGGCAGAGGACATAATTCAGTAGAATGTTGCAAATATTACTATTTTACACACCTGTGCTATTTACAGCTTTTTACAGCTTTTAGAGTTTTAAAATCCACAGAATGCAACAGTCACACAGCAATTTATAAGTTAGGACTCAGCTTTCTAGGAAAACTTCACTTCATATTAAAGTGAGGAAAACATCAAAAGTAAGATCAAGTGAGAGTCAGACATGGTGAAATTGAAAAATAATATCAGGAAATGTGGCAGTAAGGATCAAATAAAAGAAGCTAGATGAAGAGACTTCTCCTTAGATAGTAACAAAAAAATAGGGCAACTGACTTAACAGATCACTTTTCGGAATACTGGGACACAAAATTCATTTCTGACCTGAAAAAGCATGCACAAAAATAGTAACACTTCTTTTTCCCTCATGGTAAATTAAATAAAAACCACATGTACAAAAGCCTTAAGTTTTTATTTAAGACTTGTGCATTGCAAGACAAGCCTGAATTCAGAGACAAACTACTCAAAATATTCCACATAAACCCGTTTTTAAACACTAAAAATCCACCCAAAGCAGTTAACACTGTGGCTGCAGAACAGAAATACCATTAATTGTATGCTAAAGCCATGTTATAAAACCCTTAAAATTTATAAGCCTAAACTACCATTGCTACACTATTCACAGGAGAATATGATCAACAGGTTACTGAATGTGACTCTAAGGCATAAGGTCTCTAACCCAAAGGATAAAGAAAGGTCTGCATTAGACTGGAAGGGCTCTGTACTGAAGATTGTACAGGGAAGCACATTTAGAGTGAGTAATACCCAAGTACAGCATCTAAATGCACACAGCACAAGCTGAATTCAGGGTGCTACCACCAAATCGAGCTGTTATGAAAACTCAAGGTATGAAAAAGTAACTAACGATAGGTGGATCCAGGACAGAAAGAGTTAATCGTCAAGTGCGCTACAGTGTAGTTATAATGTGTTTGGAGCCGACGGAGCACACTCTGAGGTGAACAGTGGCATGGATTGGTGACACCAGACAGCTAAACCCTACTGTGTACCCTTTGATAAGTGTCACTGAGCTTCATCCTCATTATCTGCCACGCTGCCACAGAATAGGAATAGCAAATCCCAGCTTGGACTGAACCATTAAGGCAGGGTAAAACTTTAAACGTAGCTCCTGGGAAGAAGTGCATCAATCAGGAGGAGACTGCGGAGCAGGTGGCCATAGCTGGGGAGTGAGCAGCCATGCCCTGAACTGCCCAGGGAACCCCAGGTCCCCAGCACGGCAACAGCAACCAGAAGTCACTGTGGAAGAACAGTGACATAGTTCCAACTTGCCATGAACGAAAAAGGTTTAAGTTTGGAATGGCACTAGTAAAAATAACATTCATGCATTCACGGAAAGAAGCTTTAATTATTAAACTGATGATCTGAGAGCAGAAGTAGCTTAGCAAGAATTAAAAGCCTCTTAGAAAGCATTATGCTCTCTAGCCCTTCCACTGTCCCAGCGCTATTGCTTTTGGCACATTTCAAATACATGCCAGATATAAAGAGAAAAAAGTTATTTTCTGTAAGCATACTCAGACACCGTTTCTTAAAAGTTAAAGGTGAGAACCATGAGAACAGGTCAGAAAGCTTCTGGTCATCATTTCACTGTAACAGCTGTTTTAAACAGCCATAAGGAAAGTGAACAACCCAGAAACAAGCATCAAAAAAAAAAAAAAAAATCCAACCACACAAATAGGGCTATTTTGCAAAAAATTTGTGATATAAACACCAAAAGTCTATTCCTAATACGCAAGCAAGAGAAGCCTACTTTGAGTATCCAAATACAGAAATCTGTGTTTTATTCCTCAGTATTTGCTCAGGAGGACTGCAACTCAAAACGTGCAGCAAGACAAATGCACTGGTCCCAACGAAATGCCAAGTAGAAAACAATTTTATTTTTTGACAAAGTAACTGCCAAGCATTTTGTATTTTTTTGATATAATAACAGGGCAAATTTAACAACTGGTCAACAGGCACATCTCCAGCACTGAAAATTGAAATTTGGGATTTTAAAAATGTATTTACCAAGTACACCACTCCTCAAATTGTAACTGACGAGGGGCGAACCACCCAAGACTTTCCAACCTTGCCTCTAAGCGGTATCAGCACGCACCCAAAGTTCTGTGCGGAAGACACGGCAGAAGCAGCTCCAGGCCGCGCTCCCGTCGGGGCGCACCGTCACCGCACAGCCCCCAGGAGGGGCTGCCTGGGGACAGCGGGCAGAGCCCGGCGGAGCTCGGGGCCCGTTCTGCACCGCGGAGCAGCCGGGCCAGGAGGAGCCGCCCCACGGCCGCCGCCAG